>JANAVB010034723.1:0-47138 GCA_029216955.1 Iris pallida | reverse complement strand
TAGCCGTCGTAACAGCTTATCAAGATATATCATGTCAGGTTATTATCAAGTGTACTGGTCAAGAGTGCGCCACGACGGACCACTATCAGGTCATGTCATGTTTACTTGTCAGGAGTGTACCACGACGGGTCACTTTCGTGTTCAGGTACATGTGCAGGGCATCATAGTACAAGCATTAAATCAGGAGATCCAAGCTATGCTGAGGTTACAAGACATGAATTAACAGTACTAATAAATAATAGTAATAATAATAATAAAATAACAAGACAAGGCACGAGGAGGAGCCATGCGGCCCAGAGAAACGAATCCATGCGGCTGGGTTTATTCAGGAATGCATGCGATCATGAGAAAATATGTGCCATACGATTTCAATACGGAACAGGCGTGCAGCTCATGCGACTAGAAGGAGGCCCAAGGCGCATGCGGCTTAGGGTTGCGGGATCTATGCGGCCAGGAAAAAGCGGGGTCCCATGCGGCAGGCCGACCAATCAGGTATATGCGGCCGGAGTCAAGTGGGTCTCATGCAGCTAGCAGGGTTTGGCCTTATACGGCAGGTGGACATGCGGCTGCAGGAGCAAGGGCGTATACGACCGAGTGGGAAGAGGAATCCATGCGGCTAGGAATGACTCGGCCTCATGCGGCTGGGAAAAATATGAACGCGCATACGACTGATAAGGAATACGAGCCTATGCGGCTACAGGTAGACAAATTCTATGCGGCTCAGATTATGCCGAAGCCTATGCGGCTAGAAGACTCGTCGCATGAAGATTTATGCGATCAAGTGCTGCCATACGGCTAAGGGGGTTCATGCGGTCAGCACTGTTCTTCTTCTCCACTTGTCCGAGAAGAAGAACCAAGGAGTTCAGGGTTCCAAGGCTCATAATTTCTTCATCCCAAGTCCTAATCCAGACTTCCATAGGTCAAAACGGGACAGAATGAAATGCTCTACAACATAGAACCATCAAAACTTAGAAATAACAAGATTAAGCAGATCAAAACCTAAGAAATTCGAAAATAAAGTAAACTTAGATCTACAAGAATCTAGCCATGGAAAGTGGAAATGCCAAGTATTAAAGTGTGTTAAAATGCTGTAAGGAAGAGAATGAAGCAATAAAATTTGAGTTCCTCCATGAAGCAAGTTGCACTTGCCTAGACCCCTCTCTCCCTCTCTCTGGTAGGTAAAGCAGTAATGGAGAAAGAAGAAGAGTAATGAAGAGAGAGAAGGAAGAATGGGTAATAAATACTAAAGGTGGTGGTAGGTAGGGGTTCACCCTTGGTTCATAATGGACCAAGGCAAAACCAAGCCAAGCCGAACCAACCCATGAAATAAACCAAGCCAAGAAGGAAGCTAAGCAAGGAATCATGTAATACAAGATAAAATACGTACACGTATTCCAAAAATACGTAATATGAATCACAGGAATTACATAGGCACATGTGTGGTCGGCCTCCTGTCCATACCCCCGTCGACGCTAACTAGAGAGAGTTGAAGTCTATTTTCTTCCATGTTAACAATATACATTACTCTATGATTTGTTTGCATAGAAGCATGAGATTGCTGGCCTTCCAATCCAGGTTGAGGCTGGTTGCATTCATCCTCCATCGAATCCTCCGTCCCTCCTTGCTTATTAACTTATGCAGAAGTGGTTGCTGTCGGGTGTTCCTCCACCGTGGGTTGTACTCATCCTCTTGAGGGCATAACCGAATTGTGTGCCCGAAGTAGCAACACCTGGTACACACGTGGGGTACCCATTCATATTCAACGGCATAAGTCATGATGGACCCATTTGGAAGAAAGAATTCCACATGCTTTGGCACGGTAGTAGATGACTTGATCTCTATGAAAGCTCTGGCATATACGAGTCTCAATTTGGAAGCCGTGGCCTCATCTATTTTGAGCGGTAACCCTATTAGGCTGGCTAATTTCATGATGATGGACAAACTCCAGTACGTTGTCGGGAGATGGGGAAAGTGAATCCAGACAGGTACCGTATGTAGTAGCTCCTTCTCACATCTTTCATTGAGTCGCCATTCATTAAGGATAACGAGTCGACCATCGAAGGTCCACGGACCCTCGTTCAGCATATGCTCCGCATCTTCCTACAATCCAAAATTAACGAAGAAGAAGCTATTTTCCTGTGTGTATACCTCCATGCTTCCACGTGGCCGCCAAGTGCGAAATGCGTATCCGCAAAATTGTGTTTAAAATAGTCGATTACCCAGCACGTAAACCACCAACGTGTTTCTCCAGTAATCCAACGTCTCCAATAAATCTGATTCTGTAATCTCCACAATCCTTCCGTTGTCCTCCATTATCTTTGGTTCAACGTATCCCCATTGCATTGAAGATGTTTGGGAGGCAAAATTACAAAGGTCGGCCCACGATTTGCCTATCCCCGCCGGTGTCAAACTCCGATTCATGTTTGCACTAGAAGTCCCCTCGTGTGATTGTTGTTGTCTAATGGCTACTCGAGGGTTGATCGTTGTCTCCTCTCTAGGGGCTGCATGAGGTTGGTCACCATCCCTTATAATTCTAGGAGGAACTCACCTATCCTCCTGACCTCCTCCATTGTTCGTTTACCTCACTGCTGTCCCGCCAGATCGTCGTTGTATCTACATATACCCCTGGTTCTGACTTGTCTCGGCCCCCTATCCTACTCGCCCGCCTCCCATCTCCTTAGCCCCTTGAGGAACGAATCCACGGTTGGGGTTTCTCTTACGCCTCACCACCGTGGTCCATCCGCTCTCTTCCTCCCTACGATTCCGTTCACCTCGGTCCCATGCCGCCCCTCCACCTGTCCGCTAGAGTTCGGCGGGGGTTGTTCTCCCCCAATCGCAAGCATCATTAGGGTTATATATATATATATATATATATATATATATATATTATTTCTAAAAATCCAAATAAATACATAATAATTCCAAAAAAAATTCCTAAAATATTTTATAAATTTTCTAACGTTATGATGTGCATTTCGTCATAAATGAACATAATGTAACCATTGACCGCTATGAAGACTAAATCAAAATAATTATATTAATAAATTGAAAAACCTTAAAAAAATACAATTTTTATATAAAATATTTTTTTTGGAAAATACAGGGGTTTACAAGTTCGGTCGACTTTGGGTTCCTTCCACGCCTCGTATCGGCCAAATTAGGGACAAAGACTCCTCGAGAAGGTATCGAGGTGTTAGGGGGAGTCTTAGGGTTGATATGGGGGGTATTAGGAGTGTTGGAAGAGGTCGTGGTGATGAGTTTCTCTCGGGTGAAAAGGAAAGTGCAAAAATAGAAAAGAAATTGGAGAGACGCTCAATTTTAATAGTAAAAATACATAAAAAAGTGTTCGAAAATCCTAGGTGGGAGAGGTTTACGTAAGGGAAAAGAAGATGGGGTGGAGTAATATTTGGTTTGGTGGAATTTGATTGCCTATTCTAAAAGATACACCAATTATATCTCATAGGATTTAAATCGGGTCCTAAATACGAAAGTTGTTTAGAGTTGGTTTAAATTAAATTTGAATTAATGTGGCTATAAATTAATTCATATAAATCAATCTAAGATATGTCTAATAGGTTAAGCTACCCTAGAATAGGCTCCATAGGTCCCTTGTTGGACTAGTTTTGGGTCGGTGGAATTTTTGTGATCGATTTGAGTCCAATATGTCTATAGTTTTGACTTGCGTGTCATTTGAAAATAAATTGCACATAAAAAATCAATTGAGTGGCACACTAGTGGCATATGCGTAGTAGGCTCAAAATGGGTTAAAACCATATATTGGCTCTATTGATTTTGATCTATCTCGAGTTTCGAATTCATGTTGAAAGTTAGGTCTAGAATTACGATAAATGGTCAAATGGCCTAAGTTGATTCGAAGTTGTGCGAAGTCAAAAGAATATTGGAGAATAAGTTTGGATGGGACATGATATATCAATTTGAAGGTAGACATGTCTAAATTTAAATATGGAATTATATTTAAGAAATCGATAGCTTTAAAAAATTAAAACTACGATAAACTACTACTATAATCATTATTGACTTAAAATATATTTCAATATTAAATATCTGTATAAACTAAATAAAAATAATAAAAAATAAATTCCAAAAATCAAGGGGCTTACAGATGAATAGTCAAATGAACAATGACAGTGACAATGAAGACCACGGTTACACCAGAAAAAAACCTACTGAAGCGGAACCCGAAACCAGCTACTTAGAGAGTCTACCAAAAAGAATGAAATTCATGGCTGACCACCCTAAGGATTGGTAATAGGTAAGATCACAAAAGGTATAAGTACTCATTCCTCAACTAGAGATATAGTTTCTAGTATAGCATTTTCATAGTTAGAGCCTAGAATATAGAAGAAGCTTGTAATGATATTTATGATTAGATGCTATGCAAGAGGAGTTGAAACCAATTTGAACGGAATCAAGTTTGGGAACTTGTTCCCAAGCCCATTAATCATCCGAATTGGCACCCATTAGGTATTCTGAAATAACTTAACAAGAATGATTTAGTCACACGTAACAAGGCTCGACTCGTAGCTCAAGGATACAACGAAGATGAAGTTATCGACTACGATGAGACATATGTCCCAGTTACGTGTTTAGAATCCATTCAATTATTTGCTTTGCCTGTTTTTATAATTTTAAATTATTTCAAATGAATTAAAGGTGCTTTTTAAAATGGTTTTACAAAAAAAAGTTTATATTACTCAACCTCCTGGTTTTACTGATTTCAAAAATTTTGAATATGTTTTCAAGTTGAAGAAATCATTATACGGACTAAAACAAGCCCTCCGTGCTTGGTATGACCGTATAAGCTCTTTTCTACTACTTGAAAAAGGTTTTTCAAAAGGCAAGGTTGATATGACCTTTTATAAAATCTTGGAATAGTAATTTTACTAGTACAAATTTATTCGATGACATTATTTTTTGGTTCTACTAATGAATTTCTTTGTCAAGATTTTTCTAAGTGCATGCATAGTGTGTTCGAGATGAGCATGATGGAAGAGTTGAAATTCTTCCTTGGACTGCAAATCAAGCAAACCACAAATGGGACATTCATTAATCAAGCCAAATACACGAAGGATTTGCTAAAGAAGTTCGATCTGGAGTCAGCCAACCACTTGGAACTCCGATAGCAACTTCAACTAAGCTGATATAATGAACAGGCAAACCAATCGACCACCGTAAGTACGAGATATGATCGGTAGTTTGTTGTATCTAACTGCTAGTCATCCTGATATAATATTTAGTGTTTGCTTATGTGTAATTCCAAGCTAACCCTAAGGAATCACACTTGTACGCTGTTAACCATATCTTTGATACCTTAAGAGCACTTTTCTGTTTGCTTATGGTATCCTAAAACTACGTCCTTGACCTAACAGGTTATTCGGATACTAATTTTACTAGATGCTAATTTTGTTGGATAGAAAAAGTATTAGCAGAATGTGTCATTTTCTAGGAAAAGCTTTAGTCTCCTAGTTTAGCAAAACAAATTTTGTTGTATTATTAATTAAGGCTGAGCTATCATCGTAGGACGTTGTTATGAACAATTTTTGTGTATGAAGCAAACCCTAGAAGACTACAATTTGTATTATTCACATATTCCCATATTTGTGACAACATTAGTACGATCAATTTGACTAAGAATCGTGTATGTCACTGACGCACCAAGCATATTAAGATACGACATCACTTTCTTAGAGATCATCAATAAAATGGAGACATTAATTTATAATTGTTGACATAGAACATCAACTAGCTAATAACTTACTAAACCTTGGCAGAAGAAGATTCAACTATTTACGTCAAAAATTAGAAAATTTAGATATAAATAGTATTAATTAATTTTATTTATTGAATTAAGTCCAATACGTAACGATTGTTTAGAGACAAGCTTACAAAGAATCTGTCTGTCACCATGGCCATAAGAGCTAAGCAAACAAACTTAAGCATCCCGTGTGGATCTCCGCTAGCAAGGACAATATCCCTACAACTAATCATGAATAATCATGTATAACAAAAATTAATTTGTTAAATAATTTTAATTATATTAATTAAATTAAAATAATAATTTTTGAAGTAAAGAGTTGAAAGGATTTGATAAATTGGATAAGTGGATTTTTATATATAAAGCATCCATACTAAGTTTAACAGAGTTCAGGGCGAGTTTGGCCCGAACTCAGCCGGAACCGAATCGAAGTGGGGTGCTTAGTTAACAACCGACCTTGTGGGCCCCACTGCTTCAATTTATTACCCCTCTTTATCTTCTTCCCTACTCCACGAACATAACTCAAAATCCTCAAAAATCCTAACCCTAGTTCAATTTTTCCTTCCTATTTTCTTGGTTTTTTGCCTCCAAATTTTGGATTCGAGATTTCGGGTTCGTTCTCTACATAATACTAATTTTTGGAAGGTATAATCTATATTTTCCTTCCGTCTCCTATTTCAATTTCTAGAACTTTTCATTACAACGACACCTAAATTCTTTAGAAAGAGAAAGAAGAGTGATGAAGGATCATCGTCCTCTCAACAACCTTCTATTTTCTCTCCGGTCCAATCGAACGACAGATTATTTTGCGGGTTCTCATTCGTAACGCTAGACAAATCCCTTGAGTGGTTTAGTAATTTTTATGACAGCACCGTTGTTTTCCATAAATAAATTTACTTTATTTATTTTGTATCTGGGAAAATTACAACTGTAGAATCCGATCTAGAAGACGATCGCTTTATCCTTTGGACTATGCGAAGAAGAAAAGCTCTCAAAATTTTGACAGTAGATATCAATGTATCTTTACAATGAATAAAAAAGAACTCTATTTATAGAGTCAAAACAGTAACTGAAAAGATAACTACCTCACCACTAGTGCATTTGAAAAGTCACGCAGACTCTAAATACCGCTGGGTTAGTGAGTAGTTACTGGACGTGGCCCGTAACTGTTGGACACATGGCATTAGTGCATGGGTCGTGTGCAAGTTACTGGGCACGCGAGAGAGAGATCGGTGGCATGGCTGCCACGTACTCCAGTTGAAATGAATCCACGCTGTCTTGCTGAAGGCAAAAATCCACGCAGTTTCGTTGACGCAGACTCGTTGAAGGCAAAATCCACACAAGCTTTGAAGAAGAATACTTCAGAATTCATGCAGGCTTGAGAAGAATAACTCAAAAATCCACGCAAACTTGAGGAAGGAGAAGGTTCAGAATCCACGCAAACCGCCAGCTGTCTTGATTTGGTACGCTTCGTCTGACACAAAATCTCTGACATTGATTATATTGTCAGCCGCATTAAATGAAGATAAGACCCAAAGTCACGCCAACTTGGTGAAGAGTGAGTCTTGCTAAGGAAGATTTCGAAAATCACGCAAAAGACGGCGATGATCTCTCGAGTTCTGTGCATACGTGGCATACAGGAGACGTTTCTTGACTGCTGTGTTGTCAGTCATTATGATTCTGACGTATGGCTGAGCTGTCTCTGCGTGACTTCTAAAGGAGATGGCCAGGCAGAACTTAGCGTATCTTTTATCTTCTTCTTGGATCACTCTGTGTGACTTGTTCTGATCACTCAGCGTGACTTTCATTTTTGAGGCCTACAAAACCCCCTTCAAAGTTTTCGAAAAAATGATAAAATATTTTCAAAATACTTTGAAAATAGAGATGATGAAATGAGTTAAAGTCACGCTAAGATGGCTCCAAAATTTTTCGGAAGTTGAAAAGACTTCGAAGTTCTTTGAAAACATCCAAATGAACTTATTAAATGTCATAATGACTCTTCGTTCTCCGAGACTGATTGCGTCCAATTTATGGTGGAATATGAACTGTCGACGAGATCTGTTATATAAACAGGAAGAGATTCTCAGTTTTGACATTCATCTCCCGAAAATATGACCCCAAAGGAAGCAGCCGAAGAGGCACGCAAGTTGGGCTTTTGTTCCCATGGTGACCCCACTTTTGGGGGCAAAGAACCCGAACCTGTCGTCATCGAGCTCAAGGACGACTCCACGCAGTTAGCCAAGAATCTCTTGAGCTACTTTGGATTGGATGGCTCGTCTTCTTCTGATGGGCGGAGCCTTATGGAGAAGCGTAAAATGCTCAAGACTCTGTTGCATCGCCTGGGAGTTAAGAGTGTGAGGAGTTAGGCATCAAACTTAGCCGCTCTGGAAATAGGGCGTAACTTTCTACGCTTTTGTTGCACTTTTTTTTTGTCTTTTGTAAGGCCATCAGTGCCTGTTTAAAGAATGAAGTACAACTTTTGTGTTTGATCTGCGTGCCTTTTAATGAAGAATATTAATTAGCACACTTTGACTGTTTCCAATATTGTACTGTCTCCCGAAGTATACGTGACACTCATTCCACAATTTACGAGCGCTATTTATGCGGATCTTTTCCAAGAATAGACCTGCACTTGACCCTTTAAATAGATGGATGAACTCCACACAAACTCATCTTCCCATTCTTCTTCCTCTCTTCTGAGAATGAATTTTCTGTGAGAAGAAAATAGAAAGCCATGTTGTCTGATGTCAGATCTCTGTGCATGCTACCAAACATGGGTCTGTCAATCCTTAGCAGCAAACTCAGCGGTAAGTTCAATATACACGCATCGAATTTTTTTGTTTACAAATTCATCTTCCTGGAATGAACAGAATGCGTCTGTCTTTGCTTGGCCAATTTCTGTTGACTGATTTTTTTTTACTGTTTCTTGCAGAATTTTGGCTGAAAACCTTCTTCAGAACTGGCATTGGTGATATGGATGCTGTGGACAATGTTCTTCTGACATTTACATCAGGGGCTCATACGCTTTTGACGCGCATATCAGACAACTCAGAACTCTTCGTGGGATAGAAGGGTCTTCCTTAGATGGTAGGAAGAGCCTTTATACACGAGAGTTGGATGGTGGAGTTAACTCTACTACCAAGAGATTGGGTAGTAGAGTTCCTTTGACGGCAGAACTAGGAATTGTATCCCAAGTTGGATACATTCCTGTCTGCTTGAGGTGCCGCCGTTCCTCCACGAGCTGTATTGGCAGCAACACGTTTTCGTGTTGCCCTACTCTGTGGTTCTCCTCTCGTCTGAGAGATAAGACCAGAGTTTGATTCCTGCTGGACACCCAGGAATTGCCACAAACAACGAGATTGCCAGAGAAGATCCAAGAAGAAATAGATCTCAGTTGTACATAAAATGAAAATCCAAGATTTGTAATAGATTTCCATTATGATTTGTAAGAAAGTCTAAGAAAATGTAATAGACTTTTTGTGGTGAAATGGGAATGAAAATGACAATTCTTCTATGCTCAATGATTTGTATTTGTGGATGAATTGTGGACATGATAGATAATAAAATCATCTTTTCTGTTTTAGAGTATATGATATTATCAGAGGTATTATGGACATGATAATATATAAGAACTCGAAAGAAAATAGATTGATTTCTATGCAGAGGTCAAAACATGACAAATGAGTAAACAGATTCGGAATTGATTCAGAGGTTATGAAAACATGATAAATAACGAATCCCTACTTAATGAACTGATAGAAGATTATGAACGGATGAACCGTTAAGAAATGATGAACAGATGAACTGTCGAATGAATGTAATAAATGAACGGACGAACCGTCAAGTATTAATGAACATGTGAAACGTCGGATGAATATGAGAAATGAATGGATGAACTGAGTATCGGGAAAGAATACGTCCCTTCGATCCTTGTAACCATATGCCTATAAATAGAGCATATATTTGAATAGAAGGATCACATTTTAATCCATAATATCTTCTGAAGAGAACATAAAGAAGGCTGAAGTCGCCCTTGAAGCTACTGAAGGTGTTAAAGAACATCCACCTCCGCAGAAGAAGGAAATAGACGAAAGCTCGTCTACTCCCAAGCCGCCAAAAGATATCCTGGACTTCCTGGTCGAACCAGGAGAAACCGAAGAAGAAGAAGCGATGAGGCTGGCTGCCTGTCAATTCTTGGTGCGGTCAGAAAAAGATGTGTTCAATTCTTTTGCTGATTATGTATGTGGTCCTCGTCCCAAATATGAAAGGGATCATAATGATCTTCCATGATGATGTACCTTTTTTTTCTTCTTGAGGGATTTGTCTTAAATAAACTCCGTTTAAGGAAACTTTGTTTACGATATATCCTTTCCACTTTTATATTTTTGCCTTTATTCATTGATCTTTTGACTCAGAAATCAGAAAGACTAAATATCATTTTCATAAATATGATATTGAGATAGAAAATTCAGAGGTAATGTGGACATGATTTTTTGGATATCAAATTTGTTGAGAAAACGATACAAAGTAGAATACCTATCTCCACTGGGGATAATAGATATCAGAATAATTCTTCGGAAAGAACAATGAAACAGCTGGAGAGTGATGGGAGGACAATTTTGATAGAAATATTAGACGTAGTACTTCTTCAAGAATTTGCCGTTGATGGGCATCATAGTGGCTTTACCATCTAGAGTAGTGAGTTGATAAGCCCCATTAGAAAAGATCTTATTGACAATGAATGGACCTTCCCATTTTGCATCAAACTTGCCCTTACTCATGTGTGTCATAGTCATCGGGCGTCTGACAGTAAGCACAAGTTCTCCTTTCTGAAATGTTCGAATTCTGACTTTCTTGTTAAAAGCCCTTGAAATTCTAGCTTGATAGAATTCAATATTCTGTTGAGCAGATAACCGTTTTTCATCCAGAGCCTCCAATTCTTGAAGTCGAAGACGATCATTATTTTCGGCAGTGAGTTCATTAGCGATTGCTATCCTTAAAGAAGGAATTTGAATCTCTAATGGGAGAACAGCCTCAGATCCATACACCAGAGAGAAAGGTGTACACTTAGTAGCATTACGGACTGTAGTGCGATAAGCCCACAAGCATTCCCCGAGCTTGTCACTCCAATTACGTTTGTTAGTGGAGACAAACTTCTTTAGGAGTTTGATGATAGTCTTGTTGAAAGCTTCTGCCAATCCGTTAGCTGTTGGATTATATGCGGTAGAAGCAACATTATTGATCCGGTGATCGTCACAGAATCGAGTAAATTTCTGGCTGACGAACTGTGGTCCGTTATCATGAACAATGCGTCGAGAAACACCAAATCTGTAGATGACATGGTGCTTAATAAAGCTGATGACATTAGACGTCTTAACTTCAGATAAAGGAATAGCTTCGACCCATTTGGAAAAGTAATCGGTTATTGCGAGAATGAACCGATGACCTTTAGATGATGGAGGATTGATCGGGCCGACAATGTCCATGCCCCAAGCTTCGAAGGGCCATGATGCTGCCGTCGGATGTAGAAATTCCGAAGGTTGATGTATAAAATCTGCATGGATTTGGCAAGCTTTGCATTTCCTTGCATATTCAATGGCATCTGATACCATAGTTGGCCAATAATAACCCATCCGTCGAATACGGTCTTGAAGTTTTGGCCCAGGTTGATGCGCTCCACAAATTCCATCATGTGCTTCACGAATAACTTGTTGGGCTTCATCACCGGCAATGCACCGAAGGAGTAAACCATCATAAGCTCGACGATATAAGGTCTTTGTTGTATGATTGTAATAGAATCTGAGTGATCGTCGTCTGATAGATGCTGCCTCACTTGGATCGTCCGGAAGAATATCATACAATACAAGATCTAAAAAAGGAAGTCTCCAATCTTTATCCGTATTCTGATTCTCAGTCGAGTTACTGAAGATGAATTCCATGCTGGAATCGGATGAAGATGATATCGATTTACGACTAAATCCAAATCCTCTTGTTGTGTTGACGTCATGAGATGTTGATTCTTCAATGTCAACTGGAAGTCCTAGAGTCAGGTTATTTTCAAGATGAAATAATTCTCGACTATGAACAACAATCATTTGTTGCCGTCTGATTGGGATAGCCAGCACCGCTGCAAGATTAGCAAGGGCATCAGCTTCTGTGTTACATGCTCGCCTAACATGTTCAATGAAGAATTCCTTAAATGATGAGGCCATAGATATGGCCACTCTATGATAAGGAACCAGATCTTGATGGCGAACTTCATAAGTACCCCTGATCTGATTGACAATAAGTTTAGAGTCTCCATACGCCTCCAAATGTTGAATATTCAGATGTTTAGCGAGTTGAAGACCAATAAGCAATGCGTTGTACTCAGCTACATTGTTTGAACACGGCTGATCGAGAGAATAAGCTCTTTGGATGGCAAGACCTTCTGGCGATACAAGAACAATTCCAACTCCAGCAACAATATCGCCATTAGGACCAATTCTTGACGCTCCATCAAAGAATAGACGCCAAGTAGGATCTTCTTCAGCAATTTGATTCGAATCTAGGACTTCATCTGGGATTTCATCATAGAGTTTGAATTTTTTGGAATTGAGTGAGCAGCCAGAAAATCAGCTAAAGCTTGTCCCTTGACTGATTTCTGAGGAATATAGTGCATATCATACTGAGCAAGTAGGATTCCCCAGTTAGCCAATCGAGAATTCAAAACACTGGATTTCTTCATCATGATCCGTATAGGATTGATCCTGGAGATGACATGAATAGTCTGACCAATGATATAATGACGTATCTTTTGGACAGCAAACATCAAGGCTAGACATTCTTTTTCAACTGGTGAATATCGAGGTTCAGCTCCGGTCATAGTGTGGCTGAGATAATAAATGGCTTGTTCATGGCCATTTTGATTCTTTTGAGCGAGTAATGCACCCAATGAATGACTCATTGCTCGAGTATAGAGGAGGAACGGTATTCCTGAGACGGGAGGTACCAATACTGGAGGGCTCATCAGATATTGTTTTATATCATCGAATGCTTTCTGACATTCATCATTCCAGACAAAAGAGACACCTTTCTTCATAAGTTTGTTGAATGGTCTGCAGCGTCCTGATAAATTAGAGATAAATCTCCTGATATAAGCAATTCTTCCTTGAAATCCTCGTAGCTCTTTTAAGGCGCGTGAAGGACGCATCTCTTGGATGGCTTTGATCTTCTCGGGATCCACGTGTATACCTTTAGAGGTAATGACGAAGCCGAGAAATTTACCACTAGAGACGCCTAAGAAGGACTTAGTAGGGTTCATCTTTAATTGATGCTTACGCATTAGATCAAATATAGTCTTCAAATCTTGGATATGATCCTCCTTTTGTCGACTTTTGACTGCAATATCATCAACATAGCATTCGACTGTTTTCCGCAAATGTTCACGGAATATAGTACTCATAGCTCGTTGATAAGTTGCTCCTGCATTCTTGAGACCGAATGGCATAACTATATAACAGTATGTACCAATCGGCGTTCTGAAAGAAGTGTGCTTCTCGTCTTCTGGGAACATTTTGATCTGATTATACCCAGAATACCCGTCCATGAATGACATTCGTTCAAATCCACAGGTATTATCAACCATGACATCAGTGATTGGTAGAGGGAATTCGTCTTTAGGACATGCCGCATTGAGATCGCGAAAGTCTATGCATACTCTGATCTTGCCAGTCTTTTTAAGAACAGGAACAATATTAGCCACCCAATCGGGATGTTGTTCCTCTCTAATAAACCCAGATGTAATGAGTTTATTGACTTCAGCTTCAATTGCATCCATGATGTCCGGACGAAATCGTCGCTGTTGTTGTTTGACCGGTTTAGCATTCGGCAAGATGTTGAGCTTGTGAGTTGCAATTTGAGGATCAAGCCCTGATATATCTTCATAACTCCAAGCAAAGACATCGATGTAATCACGAATGAGTTTGATCATATCTTTCTTATCAGTTTCTGAAAGACTTTCACTGATGAATATTGGTTTGGGAGACCCCTCTTCACCAACATCTATTTGAACAAGTTTATCTTCAGTCGGAGGTTCTTTTTGTTCGAAACGGAACTCCCATTGATTATCTAATCTTTGGGCCCACTGTTCTGATTCAGGTGAGATTTCAAACTCTTCTTCGTCTTCATCACTTTCTTCAGAATGGTCAATGGAAACCATATTGGAAGACAGAAGGTTGCAGTAGAAGTCACCGATACTCGTATCGGAATCCCAAGAAGTGGTACTAGAAGAATCAGATCTCTTATCTTCGTCAGACTCAAGATCTTCATGGATAATGTTAATGAAAGGAGTAGGAGCAGTATAACCCAATCCACATTTCGTCCTTCCATATTTCAAAGGAGGAATCCGGACATGCATTTTTCTTCCTTTTCTATTATTAAGGCCAATCCTGAAGTCATAGCCCATATTTTTGATGATGTCTCTAGATTGCTGACTATAACGACGTAGTTGTAATCTTCCAGTATCATCATTTTTGTCATCATCTTCAAGATCAGAAGGATTTTGAGGCCCTTTGTAGAAGAATATTGGAATGTCTCCTGGCTTTCTGCTGGGAACTAGAAAGTATGAAGATTGTACAGGTTCTAGAGATACATCTGTATGAACAGTCTGTACAACTCCTATGGTTATTATGTTCAAGTCATCTAACAGATGTAAATAACTATGAACATAATTACACACATCAACGTACTGCAAAGGTGGAGACTTTTCATTAAATGTAAAAGCAGCAATATTTACATTGGGAGAAGGCTGAGCCTTAGAGATTTTAGCCAAGTCAATGACTAAAGGAGAAGAAGAAGAATAAGCTTTGTTTCGATTAAGATCGATAACAAATGGCTCAGAAGAGGTGAGCTCCCTTGAAGTTTGAGTAGGAAGAGTAGTCCGCCCTCCAACTGGAATTAGCAGAGTATCTTGTGAAGGTACAGGAACTGTAGTACGCCCACTGACAGGAATGATCAGTGTATTCTGAGTAGATGACTGAGGTAACGGAGAGATCCGTCCACTCACTGGAATGATGAAAGAATCTTCTCCAGAGGGTTTAGGAGATTGTTGCTGAGTAGTTCGACATTTAACAGGAATTATTAAAGTCTCACTTTGTGCATCTTCTTTCTCCATAGCTTGTATGATCCTTGTATATTCTTCTTTATACATTCGGAAATCATTGAAATAAGCTTCAACCCCATGGAAGGGATTTATATCAGCAACTTCTTTTTGTACTCTTCCATTTCTATCAATGTACTTAAAACATTGATGAAGAGTAGAGGGCACCACATTATTTTCATGAAGAAAGGGCCTCCCTAGAAGAAGATTATAGGATCCCGCGATCTCGATCACATAGAAAGTGACTTTAGATCTGAAATCACCTATCTGAAGCTTCAGATGAATCTTTCCCAAAGGCTCACTTCGGCTTTGATTGAATCCCAAGATAGTAGTAACCGTCTTGAAGAGCTTGTAAAGAGGGATTTTTAGTTCATCCAACAAACTCTTTGGCATTATGCTTATAGCAGACCCTGGGTCAATGAGAATACGATCTATCTTCATCGTATCAATATAACCAGTGTAGTAGAGAGGTCGATCATGTCGATTATCCTCCAGTAACATGTCGTCTTGTGTAAAGGTAATATTTGGGATAATCTCCAGTACACTGTTGCAATGTAAGCAAGTGGCAGGTTTCGCATCCGGCTTCTTCAATTGTGCAAGACAAGAGTCAGCTTGTAGAAGTGCTTCACTTAACGTCTCCCGAGTCTCTTTGGAAAGACGTAGAAGTTCAAAAAGGGACATTCTAGCGGGAGTATTAGCAAGCTGAGCCAAAATATCGAAGTTGTAAGGCTTCTGAAGTCCAAGAGGAGAAGACTTCTTGATTGGCTTATCAAACCGAGCCTGTTGTTTGCCTTTCTCCAGAGCCGTAGGCTTGGGAGGAACAGGTTCAGTAGATGGTTCTTCCTCGGGAGGAACATTAGGAGCATCTTTAGCATCTGAAGGGATATCAGTAGGATCTTCAGGATTTTTAGAATAATCCTTTAGGTAAGGTTTTCCCGTTCGAGTAGCACTAACAAGTGCTTCTTCTTTATCTTTTGGCTCTGTGTCAGAAGTAGACCCAAGAGAAGTCATATGACATGACTTGATCTTTCCAGCCTTCTTGGATTTTTGAGAAGAAATCTTTTGAGGAGAAGGCGATTCAAAATCTGCCACTAGATCTGGATGGATCCACATGATTTTCCCTGTTTCCAAAGTGATTGGCACTAAACCTTCAAGCTGTGGAGGAGGAAGATTCACTATGTCAAGAGTTGCCTTGGGAATAGGAATAATCCCACTTTCAAGGAGTTGAGGAGGGAAATTTCCAAATTGCATAGAGACGACGTTGGAGGTGACGGTCTTCTCTTTTGGAGTAAGAGAGATAGCTCCAGATTTAATCATTTCTTGGATCTTTCCTTTCAATACATAACATGTACGAATTGTATGACCCAGCATTCTGTGATATGGACAGTATTTAGGATGATCTGTTTTACCAGCTTCATCAGGTTTCTTGATCTCTGGTAATTGTATTTTATTACCTTTCAGCAGACATTCAAAGATACCAAGGACATCATCGTCATCAAAAGAATATTCTTCTCTGGGGCGAGGTATTCTTGATTGTTGAGTTGTAGAGGCAGGAGTTTGAACATTCGATGCATCTTTGCTCTGAAGATTAACTTCTAGAGTTTCTTTTCCTTTGCGAGCATTATTTTTATTGTTAGCTCCTTGTCCTGTTTCTTTAGGAGTCATGTGCACTCCTAAACCTTTGAAGGTTTCAGCACTGATTTCTACAGCTTTAGCACTGACTATGAAGGAAGGCCAATCTTGAAATTGAGTGGACCCTGTCCACATACTGATGATTGGCAACAAGTTTGATTTGCACGTGTCAATGGTGACAGCATCAGGAGTTCCAAGAGGCATCTTCAGAGCTTCTCTTCGAAACCGTTCAATGTATTCCTCTGTAGATTCATTATTTTTTTGCTTGATTCTAATAAGAGCAGACATAGTTATGTCATTAAGCCCTTCATAGAACCTTTCAAGAAACATCTGTTTGAAACCAGCAAATGAGGTAATACTCCCATCTGGGAGACTTCTATACCATTCATAAGCCGTTCCCTTGAGACATCCAATAAATACCCGAGTAAGGAGGGCATCACTTGGTTGTAATTGATCAGTCATTACTTCAAAGTGATTGATAAACTGACTTGGAGAAGTGGTTCCATCATAGAATGAGATAGTAGGAGGCTTGTATTTAGGAGGATATGATACTTGCTTCCATTCTATCGGATAAGGCTGCTTGATGCCTAACCTTTGTAAACCATCCTTCTGTTTGAATGCCTCGAATTGAGTTTTAAGATTTTTCAATTCTTCAGAGATAACTCCCGAAGATTGTGGAGTTGTGGCTTGTAGAGAATAGTTAGGAGGAGGAACAGCATTGTAAGCACTACCCCCAGCTCCAGAGAGACTAGGATTTGGTTGAGCAGGTCCAGGAGTATTGGATTGTACTGCTGGAGGAACTTGTACTGGACTTATATCAGTATCAACTGGTATGGCATCTGATATAGTCTGTCGATTTTGCAACTGAGCTGTCATGAGTTCATACATTGACTTCATTGTGTCAGTCATAGATTTCATTTGCTGTTCCAAAGATGCAATTCTTTGATCTTGAGGAGTCAGAGAAGAAGAGGGTTCATCAGTATTCCCATCAACCATGTAAGTCGTGACTGTATGAGGGATTATTGATGAACTAGTAGATGTTGTATGCTCTGAATCATTGCTTCGTGTATCAAAGTCAACTATAGGAGAATTACCCCCAGTAGGAAGAGGTGGGAAGTTAGATTCTCCAAGAAATTCAGAATCAATTTCAGGGATCAAATTTCTTTGACTAGAAGCCAGGACTCTTGCTCTGGTGTTTTTATATACTCCATCTGGACTATCAACTCTACCCCCGGTGTCCCGAGAAGTCATGTTGACAGAGGCAAACAAAGGCTCATCTTCATCAGGCATAGGTTTATACTGAATCCTATTAAAGACAGACTTTCGTTTATTTTGACATCTGTATTGCATTGTGACTCTTGGCTGGAAGTCACATTCAGTACAATCACCATGGTCTTGAACTGTTGATTCACATCTGCACTGAATTATGACTCTTGGATAGAAGTCACATTCAGCATGTTCCTTTGATATAGAATTACTCCTTCTCTTCTGTTGAAGATATTCCCGTAAATCTATTTGTGAAGATTGAGGAATATACTTCCTGTTCTTGGGTCTTGATGGCTCTTGATTATACAAAGAGTGATTAATGTGAGCCACATAATTTCTTGCATACTCTGTATCTGGATCTTTTATCTTCATATCCAATTGGTATGGTTTCTTAACACCAGAAGTGCTGAGTTTTGTTCTTAAATCAGTGGAAGGTAACATATTAATTTTGGAAACATGGAGTTTTCCTTCCATTGATCTGGATATTTGCAGAGAAGGAAGAGTTAAACCACTCCCTTGATTAGGAGTTGGTAACAGACCCTCTTTAATGGACAGATTCTATGCCCAATTTGAAGAAATCAAAGAAGAAGACATTAAGGAATGTTTCTTCTTAGACTCATTCAGATGTTGAGACATAGAATGTCCAGAAGGAAGAGTAGTCAAAAGACCATCTCCTTTCCTTTGACTAACAAAAGTATCAGTCAAAGCTGTTCCTGGAGTAAAAACTACAGGAGCAGAAGAAACAACTAAAGAGTTATTCCTTTTCGAAGGGACTTTGTGTGGAAGACCACCCCCAGTTCTAGTAGAACTCGGTGAAGAAGAAGAGATAACTAAGGAGTTATTCTTCTCTGATGAAATACACGCTGAAACAGACTTGGTTAAAGAACCAGAGCTGTTAGCGTGACTTTTGATTTTAGAATTACACGCTGAAACAGATTTGGCTAAGGAGCCAGTACTGTCAGCGTGACTTTTGAATGTGGGGTTGCACACTGGAATAGATTTGGCTAAGGAGCCAGTACTATCAGCGTGACTTTTAGAGTTGAATTTGCACACTGGAACAGATTTGGCTAAAGAGCCAGTACTGTCAGCGTGACTTTTAGAATTGAATTTGCACACTGGAACAGATTCGGCTAAAGAGCCAGTACTGTCAGCGTGACTTTTAGAATTGAATTTGCACGCTGGAACAGATTCGGCTAAGGAGCCAGTACTGTCAACGTGACTTTTAGTTACTGTCATCTTCGAGCGCACAAGAGTGTGCGTGCTTGCAATAGAGTTCGTGCCAGTGTTAGGAGTAGACACTGTGGCAGAGACTTCACCATTGACTGCCAACTGATTCTTAGGGACATAGACAGAGTGTCCCTTCGACTTGGCAGTGATAATGGAGGCTGGAATGGGCTTGCCACCCTTAGCCCGCTGCATTTCTTCATAGGCGAGTTGATCGAATTTGATCGTCATCACCTTCTTCGTCGAGCCGATAGACGAAGTATCGCATTGAGTTGTTACCATCTCAGAAGAGGAGATGGTTTTCTCCAGCAGAGTCGCCAATTTGTTTTCATAAATAAATTCACTTTATTTATTTTGTATCTGGGAAAATTACAACTGTAGGAATCCGATCTAGAAGACGATCGCTTTATCCTTTGGACTATGCGAAGAAAAAAAGCTCTCAAAATTTTGACAGTAGATATCAATGTATCTGTATAATGAATAAAAAAAAGAACTCTATTTATAAGTCAAAACAGTAACTGAAAAGATAACTACCTCACCACTAGTGCATTTGAAAAGTCACGCAGACTCTAAATACACGCTGGGTTAGTGAGTAGTTACTGGACGTGGCCTGTAACTGTTGGACACATGGCATTAGTGCATGGGTCGTGTGCAAGTTACTGGGCACGCGAGAGAGAGATCGGTGGCATGGCTGCCACGTACTCCAGTTGAAATGAAATCCACGCTGTCTTGCTGAAGGCAAAAATCCACACAGTTTCGTTGACGCAGACTCGTTGAAGGCAAAATCCACGCAAGCTTTGAAGAAGAATACTTCAGAATTCACGCAGGCTTTGAGAAGAATAACTCAAAAATCCATACAAACTTGAGGAAGGAGAAGGTTCAGAATCCACGCAAACCGCCAGCTGTCTTGATTTGGCACGCTTCGTTTGACACAAAATCTCTGACATTGATTATATTGTCAGCCACATTAAATGAAGATAAGACCCAAAGTTACGCCAACTTGGTGAAGAGTGAGTCTTGCTAAGGAAGATTTCGAAAATCACGCAAAAGACGGCGATGATCTCTCGAGTTCTGTACATACGTGGCATACGAGAAGACGTTTCTCGACTGCTGTGTTGTCAGTCATTATGATTCTGACGTATGGCTGAGCTGTCTCTGCGTGACTTCTAAAGGATGTGGCCAGGCAGAACTTAGCGTATCTTTTGTGCTGCTTCTTGGATCACTCTGTGTGACTTGTTCTGATCAACTCAGCGTGACTTTCATTTTTGAGGCCTACAACCGTCTGTGCCGGCGCCCCGATTAATTTTAATACTTTTTCGGACCATCTCAAGGCTTTTCAATTATTACAACTCAATAAAATAGTAGCAACTTTGTTTCCTATCTATCTCAATGCTATTAGGTTATTTTACTGCAATTTGACATATGACTCTGGTGTTATTTTTTCCAGTGTCCGAGGAATTGACATTAAATTTGATGCGGACGATTTAGCGGTGATCCTTTGCATAACCAATGAAGAAGAAGTGCTAACCGACCTCTCTAAATTTGTCTTTCCACCTGACATGTCTTTGGACACATTTAAAGCTTCTATTTGCCATCCCGGACCTTTTCCAGTGGGCAAACTTAAGGCCAAACACTTGAGTTTGTATTTCTACAACCTCCATAGGATCATCTTCTCTGCTATCCTTCCAAAGAAGACTTCCATTGATGATATCACTTCACTTGAGTTGTCTTCCATCTACCATATTCACTTTGGGATTACCTTTTCATTTCCAAAGACTACGATCGAGATGATGGTATGCGCTCGCATGAACAAGAGAAATCTTGTTTACGTGATGTACTTGTCACTCGTCTTTTAGCACTTTGACATTGACCTAGATAAGTGCAACGTCCTTGCTGAACCTGCACATCTTAGTACAGCTAGGCGTCCTGAGATTACTGCTACTCCTCCTCCTGTTGCTCTACCTTCTACTCTAGTACCTACCACTGCTTCTCCACCTACTAATTATCTACAGACTATTGAGGGTCTCCACCATATGACGAGAGATCACATGTAGCTGACCCAAACTCTATATCAGGCTACTCTTGATCGAGTTAGTGTAGAGACTTGCTGGACTGAACGATTAAGAGATTATGAGTACCGTGACATCATTTACACCCAGGCGATCTCTAACACACTAGCTCATCTACGCTTTTCTCAGATGTTTCACTTAACAAAATGCCTAGAAATCTGATTTTGAAAATAAAACGAGAAAAAGTACAAGAAGTACAAATTTGATTCTGGAAAGTATTGCTATGGAAGTCTGATCTGTAAATGATCACTTTGTTCCTTGGACCATACGATGATGATGAAGATCACTGCTAGAAGATGAACAATTGGAAGAACTAAGTTACCAGAAAGGTATCGACGCACTTGGGCACTGATGGCGAGGCCGAATGCTTTCCTGCTTTGCTTCACTCTGTTCTGGAAGAAAAGTTGAAGAAGAATGCTCCAAAAAATCAAAGTCTCTGGGCTCTGATCTCTATGTATTCTCTTCTCTCTCTCTGTGTCTTCCCCTGTCATATGAGAAAAATAAGTCTATTTATAGACTTGGCTTCTTGTGCGTAAAAACTCAGCAAAAGTTCCGTCTTTACGCTAATAACTGCCACCCATGACCGAAGTCACCCTCTGCATACGTTGACACGTGTCCCATCATTTCAATAAGAATAGGATGAACGTACACACGTTCTTCGAGATGTGTGGCATGAAAGCCATATAGGCAAACCACTTCCGAATTGGTGAAGAAGAATAGGGTATAAAAACAACCCCAAAATACTATGAGCGTAAAGTAGTAGACTAGGCGTAAAATAGCCCTGACGTGGACTTTCCGCGTAAAGTGGTTGTTAAACAACCTTGAGCGTAAAGTAGCCCAAATAAACTTTATACACATGTCAACTTTTGAGCGTAAAAACTCATACAGTCTCCATGCGTAAAAGAAGCCATACTGTGAGCGTAAAATAGCTCAGTCCACATACTAAATGACAACATTGGTCTCTGTGTAAAACGAATCCCTTCGAATTCTGTGATATATGCCATCATTAAATCTTCATGTCAGACTTTGCATTAAATGCAAGACTTGACAGCTTTGCCCAGCGTAAAGTGGTTAGCCTGTCTTAGGCGTAAAACCATTGGCTTGACCCTGGCGTAAAACCATTGGCTTGACCCTGGCATAAAGCGATTAGCCTGTAACAATAGATCATGTTGAGTGGAATGCTTTTATCTCTTTGACTCATTCCATGAAGCACTTTTTACGCTCCTACAAGACCCCCTTCAAAGTTTTCAAATATTTTCAAAATTTGAAACACTTTGAACAGAAGCATAAAAGTCGAGATTTGACCAGTCAGCATAAAATTTGGGAAATGGTGCCGGTCAATACTTAATCGTCATAATGATTTTCCTCTCGAAACTTTCGAATGCTTCTTCATCTTCCCGAGTTTGCATTAATAATGATCAGTTTCCCATAAGAAATATGAAGAGTTGATTTGGTTGTGTATATAAGGAGAAGTTCTTCATTCTTGCTTTTCATCCTTATACTATCATGGCACCAAAGAAATAGATTAACAAGGAAGAGGCTCCGAGCTCAAGGGTTAATATAGAGACAGAGGTTGAGCGGGCACGCAACTTTATAGAGTGCTTTGGACTGACTCCAGCAGTCTTTGGACGTATAAATGATGGTCCCCCAACTGCGTATGAAGGATCAGGTGATGCAGATGCATTTCTTAATCTGATGCGTCGTTCCGGGATCCGCAACATGCACGAGTTAGATGCCTCCCTTCGTCAGCCCAACGAAGGAGAGAAAAAAATAATGTTTTATATAGAAGTGTCGTATATGTGTTGCGACTCTTCAACTTATCTGTAGGGGCTTACTCCCCTTTTTATAAATAAAATCTTGATATTGATCTCATCTGTTGGTATATATAGAATTGTTCTACATCTCCTTTAACTGCATCTATGGTTGTTCATTCCCAAAAGAAACAAAACAACACGTGGCATCTTCCTTGTGGTCACGAGCGCCTTTTTAGTAGGATCTTTCCCGAAATAGACTCATGCCAACCGTTTCTTCAACCCTTATAAATAGCTGAGTTAAAGAATGTTTTATACATTCTCATTCTCATTCTTTCGAAGATAGCTTTTTGCAACATTTCATTCTCTAGCAAATGATGATGCTTTCCGATGCTGTCTCTCTGTACGCCCGGTAGCTCTTTGCAAGATTTCATTCTCCAACAAATGATGATGCTTTCCGATGCCGTCTCTCTGTACGCCCGGTCACCAGACGTTGATTCAATCACTCTTAGAGCCGAACCATCTGACCTTAAAGGTAAGTTCGATTTGTAAATCGATCGTCTTCTTTTGAACTTTTTGTTGAAAAACAGATGCTGATCTTTAAACGAGCGCAAATCCTTAACAGATGTGGAACGTTGTATGTAAAACATTGACGTAAAACCTGGCATGAAAACCTCAGGTGTAAAGGCTTGTTACACGTGAAACATTGGCATAAAATCTTGTAGATTAAGTGCACACGAATCACTGGCGTAAAAGCCTTGTTGCACGTAAACATTGGCGTAAAACCTCGTGGATTAGGTGCACATGAATCACGGGCGTAAAAAATGCCTTATTGAATAAGGTGCGCGAGCATCAGTCTTTAATTGACCAGTAAGTGGCTGATGATACTTCTGTTGAAAAAAAATTTCTCTGTTGTTTTCTACAGAAGCTTGGCTGAAGAATTTTTCCAGAACCGATATTGGCGACTTTGACGCTGTGAGGAGCATTCTTCTGACATCAACATCAGGGAGCTCATGCGCTTTTGACGTACAAATCAGACAATTCATAACTTTTTGTGGGATAAAAGGGTCTTCCTCAGATGGTAGGAAGAGCCTTTATACACGAAAAGTTGGATGGTGGAGTCAACTCTATCCCGAGAAATTGGGTAGTAGAGTTCCTTTTACGGTAGGACTAGGAAACGTATCCCAATGCTGGATACATTCCTATCTCCTCTGAAAGGCCGCCACTTCTCTACCAATTGTATTGGCAGCAACATGTCTTCGGGCTGCCATACTCTGGGATTCTCCTCTCGTCTGAGAGAGAAGACCAGAGTTTGATTCCTACTGTTCTTGTCGCTATTGAGGCTCAGACAGTAAGGAATTGACACCAACAACGAATCCAATAAAGAAGATCCAAAGAAGAAATAGATCTCGATTAGATCATCGTTGTTGTATAGAATGAAAATCCAAAATGTAATAGATTTCCATTATGATTTGTAAGAAAGTCTAAGGAATGTAATAGACTTTTATGATAAAATGAGAATGGAAATGACAAGTCTTCTATGCTCAATGATTTGTATCTATCCAGAGGTAATACGGACATGACAGATAATAAAATCTTGCTTTCTGTTTTTAGAGTATACAATACTATTAGAGGTAATATGGACATGACAGTATGTAAGAACTCAAAGAAAAGTAGATTAATATCTATGCAGAGGTCAAAGGGACATGATAGAAAATACAAACAAATTTAATATTTATTCAGAGGTCATAGAAACGTGATAAATAATAAATCCAACTTTCTATACCAACTGGTAAGATAGAAGATCAAAATTTCTCTCCGAAGAGACGAGTAATCAGCTTAACCAAACCTTGGTAGCTGGAGATTAAGAAGACAGATGTCATTTGAGGATATATGCCAAAATGAATGAACCGACATATCTTTCGGGAAAAGAAAAAGGTTAATTCAATTTCATAATTAAATGGATGAATCTGATGTAATGAACGGACAAGTCTTTTCGGAAATAAACAGTTGTTTTCAACTTCAAAGACTGATTCATTAATAGATCTCTCCTATGAATAGGTGAGAACTCTTTGTAACATTTCATTCTTATTTCCACACCTTTATCGGAAATGTCTTCCATGGACGTGCAGCAAAAGAATGAAGTTTCCAAGAAGGTTAAGGACGTCATCGAGACGCACCCCGTTGAGCTAACTGTATCAGGCCCAACCGAAGTAGGCGAAAGTTCTTCTACTCCCAAGCCACCACAAGACATCTTTTCTTTCTTAGTAGAGCCAGGGAAAACTCCGGAAGAAGAAGCACTGAGGATGGCTGCCTGTAGGTTTTTTTATCAACTCAGGCAACGATGCCTTCGAACATTGGCTGACTATGTATTCAATAAGGAAGGCAGTGGTCCTCATCCTTAATCCTTTATTCAGAACAAAAATAATAATAAAAGAAATTTTATTTTCATTCTCTTTTTTTATACATAGTACTTCTTAAGAAATTTGCCATTGATCGGCATCATGAGTAGATCTCCATTGGGCTTTGATAACCGATAGGCGCCATTAGAAAACACGGTCTCAATTACATAAGGGCTTTCCCATTTTGCTTGGAATTTTCCTTTGCTTTTGTGAGTCATAATCATCGGACTTCGAACGGCTAATACCAACTCGCCAATCTTGAATACCCTCTCTTTAACTTTACGATTGAAAGTTCGAGATATACGGGCTTGATATAGCTCAATATGCTGTTGTGCTTGAAGACGCTTCTCGTCCAATCCTTCAAGTTCTTGGAGTCGTAAGCGATCATTGTTCTCTATAGTTAGCTCATTATCAATAGCTATTCGTAGAGATGGAATCTGGATTTCCAAGGGAAGAACAGCCTCACATCCATAAACCAATGAAAATAGTGTAAAATCAGTAGGAATCCGGACTGTTGTTCGATAAGCCCATAAACATTTTCCAAGTTTCTCATTCCAATCACGTTTATTAGAAGAGACAAACATTTTGAAAAGTTTAATGATCGTCTTATTGAAGGCTTCGGCTAAACCATTAGCAGCTGGATTATAAGCCATAGAAGCCAGATTTTGAATTTGATTCTTATCACAGAACCGATAAAATGCCTGACTGGCAAATTGTGGACCATTATAATGAATTATTCGTCGAGGAATTCCGAAGCGATAAATGACATGATGTTTGATGAAGCTGATCATATTAGATGTTTTTACTTAAGCAAGGGGAACTGCTTTTGCCCACTTAGAAAAGTAATCAGTTATAGCTAATATGAACCGATGTCCTTTAACAGAAGGAGGGTTAATAGGACCAATGACATCCATACCCCAAGCTTTGAAGGGCCAGGAAGCTGTTGTAGGATGTAGAAATTCAGAAGGTTGATGAATAAAGTCAGCATGAATCTGACATGCTTTACACCTTCTGGCGTAATCCACAGCATCTGCTATCATGGAAGGCCAATAATACCCCATTCTTCGAATGCGGTCCTATAATTTCGGACCCGGTTGATGAGCACCACAAACGCCATCATGAGCCTCACAGAGTGTCTGTTTAGCTTCACTTTCTGAGAGACAGCGCAACAAGAGTCCATCATATGAGCGACGATATAACATATGTAAAGATGAATCATAATAGAATCGAAATGATCGTCTTTTAATTGATGCATCTTCTTTTGGATCTTCAGGTAAAATCCCATGAACCGCATAATCAATAAATGGAGTTCTCCAATCCCTTTGCTGAGAGCTTGATTCTGTAGTAAAACTTTGTTCAATACACAAATTATTCTTGACACAGAATAAATCTCGGTCCAACAAAGTAATTGTATTTTGTCTTCGGATTGGAACAGCCAAGTCCGCAGCTAGGCTAGCAAGAGCATCAGCCTCCATATTCTGAGAACGTGGTACGAATTTAATGAAGAATCCTTTGAATGAAAGGACCAATTCGACTACCACTTGATGATAAGGGATGAGATCAGGATTTCTGACATTATAAGTTCCTCTAACCTGATTAACAATCAGCTGAAAATCTCCATAGGCTTCCAGGAATTTAATATTCAATTGTTTTGCGACTTGGAGACCAATCAATAGAGCATTATATTCTGCAACATTATTCGAGCATGGTTCATTGAGAGAATAGGCACCATTTTGTCAGGAGAAACCAAGACGATTCCTACCCCAGAGACAATATTACCTTTAGGTCCAACTCGTGATGTTCCGTCAAAATATAATTGCCAAATGTCATTTTTTAAAGTCATATTGCAATCCACAACTTCATCTGGAATGTCCTCATATAACTTTGATGTTTCGGGTATAGGATTAGCAGCTAAGAAATCAGCTAATACTTGACCCTTCACTGATTTTTGAGGTATATAAACCATGTCATAAGGAGTGAGCAACATCGCCCAGTTAGCTAACCTAGAGTTAAGAATGCTCGATTTTCTCATCAATACCTGAATAGGATTTATTCTGGATATGACATGGATAGTCTGTCCTGTCACATAATGTCTTGTCTTTTGGACAGCAAAAACCAAGGCCAGACATTCCTTTTCTATAGGAGTATACCTGTGTTCTGCTCCGACCATCATTCGACTAAGATAATAAATCGCTTGTTCATGCCCTATATCACTTTTTTGTGTAAGAAGAGCACCAAGTGAATGATCCAAAGCTCGAACATATAGCAAAAATGGCCTTCCTATCACTGGAGGTACCAAAACAGGGGGATTTGTAAGGTATTGCTTGATGTCATTGAAGGCTTTCTGACATGCTTCATCCCAAACAAATGATACACCCTTCTTTAATGGACGGGAGAAAGGCTGGCATCTTCCAGAAAGATTGGATATGAATCTCCTGATATACGCAATGCGACCTTGGAAGCCACTGAGTTCTTTTAAATTGCGTGGAGGACGCATTTCAAGAATTGCTTTAACCTTATCAGGATCAACATGGATACCCTGAGAAGTAATGACAAATCCTAAAAACTTGCCACTGGAAACCTCTAAGAAAGACTTAGTAGGGTTCATTTTCAATTGATGTTGACGCATCAATTCAAATACTGTCTTCAAGTTTTGAATGTAATCACCTTTTGATCGACTCTTAACAGCAATGTCATCTAT
Organism: Iris pallida; assembly: GCA_029216955.1. NCBI lineage: Eukaryota > Viridiplantae > Streptophyta > Magnoliopsida > Asparagales > Iridaceae > Iris > Iris pallida. The sequence goes on along the minus strand of JANAVB010034723.1, from coordinate 19,178 downwards.
ATAACATTCTACTGTCTTTCGTAGATGTTCTTGAAAGATGTTGCTCATGGCCCGTTGATATGTGGCACCGACATTTTTAAGACCAAACGACATCACCGTATAGCAGTGAACCCCAAGGGGTGTACGAAAAGCAGTATGCTTCTCATCTTCTGGATGCATCTTAATTTGATTATATCCTGAGAATCCGTCCATGAAAGACATACGTTCAAAACCACATGTATTGTCTATCATGACATCAGTAATTGGAAGTAGAAATTCGTCTTTTGGACAAGCTGCATTAAGATCTCAAAAATCAATGCAAACTCGGACTTTTTCGTTCTTCTTTATAACAGGAACAATATTGGCAACCCAATCGGGGTGTTGTTCTTCACGAACAAAACCACACGTGATCAGCTTTTTGACTTCTGCTTCAATTGCATCCATCATATCTGGTCGAAAATGCCGTTGTTGTTGTTTTACAGGCTTAGCATTAGGAAGAATATTGAGTTTATGAGTAGCAACTTTGGGATCTAGACCTGGCATATCCTCATAACTCCATGCAAAAATATCAATATATTCTTTGATAAGTTTTATCAATTCTTCCTTTTCATCTTCAGAAAGATTTTTACTGATGAATATTGGTTTGGACGTAGTTCCATCTCCAACGTCAATCTGGACAATCTCGTCCTCTGTAGGTGGTTGTCGTTGTTCCAAACGAAGTTCCCATTGAGTGTCCATCTATTGAGCCCAAGGATCATTCTCAAATGGCTTAGATTCACCATCAATTTGAACCATGTAAGCTAAAAATATTTGCTCAGATTCATCATAATAGTCTCCTTTAACATATGAGGGGTGAGATGTATCAGATTCGATAAATTAGATTTCTTCCGAATCTGATGATTGTGAAGAGCTAGAAGAGAATTCTTCTTGTATATCGTCATTAAACATGTAGGACGGATCATATCCCAATCCATGATGAGTTTTTTGGTAAAACGGATCACCACATAATGGTAGTCGTCTACCTTTACCTTGATTGAGACCTTCCATAGTCTTCAAATCATATCCCATGTTCTGGATAATCTTGAGAGATTGTTGACTATATCTGTCAATTCAGATTCTTCCTTTATCTTTATCTCTCAAATCATCTGTCTAAGCAACAGGGATATTTCTAGCCAAGCCAAACACAATTTGGCGCTTATTTTTCTTATCAGACGGAACCACGAAATAAGATTCTTGGTGACGTCTATAAGTTACACAAGCTTGCGATGAAGCGGCTACAGGAAGAAGATAGGGAGAAGATGTTAGAAACCTTTGAGCATAAGGTCCAACATCGACATGAAGAGGAAAAGACTTTTTCTTATTGTCAATGTATAAGGTTTCCTCTGTGTCTATGTCGTCTTTATATTGATGACTTTGATTATCAGAAGATAAAGTCATTCTTTCAATAAACTTGACAGCCATATACTCGAAAAGGAAATCTTCATTGATATCAAAAAGTACAGAATGATCAATATTTACATCATTTACAATTTGACTGCTACACTTCGGATTAATCACTAGTGGACTATCATCCGTCTTTTGCGTAGATTTGCCAAGATTGACAATCAATGGAGGTTCTGGATCATTCGTACGAAATGTATGCCCTTTGACTTTGATCACAAGAGGTTGAACTTGGATTTTAGCAGGAACATTCACTGATTCCTCAGATAAAGCTTGAGTTCTTCCTTTAACCTTGATCATCAAAGGTTGATTGTTGACAGGTTGGGGTTGGATTTGCCCTTTGACTTTAATATTCAAAGGTTGCTCTTCTGGCGGATCTTCGTTAATAGACTGATCTTCAGCAGATGATTGATCTTCAGCTATATCTGATATCTCTTTCACATGCTCTTGTTTGTAAAGCCTTGAGTCAGAAAAATAGGCTTCAACACCCTTGAAAGGGTTGATATCAGCAAACTCAGTCTTTACAACCCCTTGGGAATCTACGTACTTGAAGCATTGGTGGAGACTCGAAGACACGATGTTATGCTCATGTAACCATGGTCTTCCAAGAAGAATATTGTAGGATACATCTGAGTTAATAACATAAAATGTTATCATAGTTCGAAGATCACCAATCTGAATCTTCAGACGAATCTTCCCCAGTGGTTTGCTCTTTCCAGAGTTGAAACCAACTATCGTAGTACTAGTGTAAGTCAGATCACTAGTAGGAATCCTCAATGGTCTTAGCATACTTTGAAGAATTATGCTAATGGAAGACCCAGGATCAATGTAAATTCTGTCAACTTCAATGGATTCAATATACCCAGTGTAACACAAAGGCCTATCATGCTTGTTATGCTTCAACAGCATATCTTCTTGTGTAAAGGTGATGTTGGGAATTGCTTCCATCACACTATGACATTGTGGGCATGACACTGGTATATTGTCAGGAGTCTTGAGTTGAGCTAAGCAGGAATCAGCTTGCAGCAAAGCTTCACTCAAAGTTTTGCGACTTTCTTTAGAAAGGCGAAGCAACTCGAAGATAGATAATCTAGCCGGAGTATTAGCTAACTGGGCTAGAATATCAAATTTATAGGGTTTCATCACCACCCCCTGACTGGAAGTAGACTTCAACGGGACGTCGAAGCGTACCGCTTTCTGTTTCCCCTTTTCAACCACACAGGAGCAAGAGACGGTTGAGTTGATGGTGTTTCAACATTCTCAGCTTCTTTGGAGGATCCCTCATAATCCTTGTGGTACTCTTTTCCAGATCTTGTACCAACAAAAGTTTCTTCTTCAGACTCAGAAGAAGGAAGTACCATATTGCAGGATTTAATCTTCCTTTCCTTAGCCTTCTTCTTATGAGGATTGTTATGAGGAACCTCAGAACCCAATCCAACAGTAGATTTTTTGACTTTGAATTTGTAAAGGAAGTCGTATTCCTTTATCATAATTCAAACCTTCTGCCTTTTGAAAGTCATAACCCATCTTCTTTATGAGAATGATAGATTGCTGACTGTACAAGTAAGTAGGCAGTGGACTTTCAACAAGTGGTTCCATAGAGGAAGAAGAAGAGATCTCTGTGACTACAGGAGAATGAAGAATAAACGTCTCTGTAGCTACGGGAGGAAAAGGATTCGGGATACGAGGAAAAATCCCTGTAGGAGCTTTTTCATAAGCAGCGAAGACTTGTTGTGCCCTGTATAAGGGAATACTATTCATGGCTAGCCACTGCTGATGAGTAAGCTTGAGCTTGGCAGGAGGAGCCAGACTTGGAGGACATATGTTCAATCCTCTCAGTCTATCTTCCAAAGGAATGCCATCCCATAGATGATCCAAATCATCAGGATCTGGAATAACATGAGAAATTATGTTGCAGGTTTTGACTTTCTTACCTTTCTTGGATTTTGAAGTTTTACCTTCATCTTCCATTTCAGGTACTAAGTCAGGATGTACCCACATAATTTCACCATTCTTTAATATAAGAGGCAACAATCCTTCATTTTCCTCCCTGGCAGGCGGGATATTCACAATCTTCATCGTCGCCTTCGGAATTGGGACAATTCCATCTGGTACTTGTTGTGGAGGAAAATATCCAAATTGAAGAGAAACCATATTGGTTGTAATCGTATGGTCATCATTGGTTAAAGCAATAGCACCACCATTTATCAGCTCTTGGATTTTCTTCTTCAAAACATAGCAAGTACTGGTAGGATGATTAATGTATCTATGATAGATACAATATTTAGGATTGTCAGTCGGATTCACCTCATTAGGCCTCTTTGGCTCCGGAATCTGGAGTTTACCACTCTTTACCAGATATTGGAATATCCCTGGGATATCACTTTCGTCAAAAGAGTATTCTTCTTTTGGCCTGGAAGATTCCTGATTATTCGGCGTCGTTTTATTCTTGGAAAGATTGACCATAAGAGTGTCTTTTCCTTTCATATTACGATTGCCAGAATTATTACCAGAATTACTTTTCTTTCCTTTATCCTCAGAGGCAAAAATCATCCCATGTTCACGAGCCAACCTACCATTGGTCTCGGCAGAAACTGCTGCTATGATAAACGAAGCCCAATCTGTGAATTGGGAACCCGTGAAGACAGCGATGGATGGTCGCAGATTCATCTTACATGTATCAATCAGCGCTGAATCGGCATACCAGGGGACATATTTAGAGTCGCCTGTCAGAAACGTTCAATGAACGTCCGAGTATCTTCTTTCTCCTTTTGCTTGATTTCTATTAAGGAGGACATGTTCATGTCCATACCTTCTTCTTAGAAACGGGAGAGAAACATTGCCTTAAATTCGTCAAAAGATGAAATACAATTGTCGGGTAAACTACGATACCAGTCGTAAGCTGAACCCATCAAGCATCCAATGAATACTCTAGTGAGAAGAGCATCATTTTTCTACAAATATACAGTCATAATATCAAAGTAGTTGACATACTGACTAGGAGAAGCCTTTCCATCAAACAATACCATTGACTGTGGCTTGAATTTCGGTGGAAAGGGTACATCATTCCAATGAGGAGGATAAGGTTGCTTAATCCCTAACCTCTGGAGTTGATCCTTTTGCTTCAAAACTTCAAACTGTGCTTTGAGCTCATGTACTGCTTGAATGGCTTCGCTGGTTTGTGGAAGCACATTTGATTGAAAAGTTGTTGGTTGTACCGTAATCCCCACCGGAGATGGTACATCTTCTGGAATGATGGGATCTGGAGATGCAGAATTTTGGTTAACAGCAAGCTCTTGGATATTCAAAGGTATATCAACCCCTTGGCTATCTTGAGTTGGTGCTGCTACTTGAACCGGTGTTACAATTGCTGGTTGAGCAGTTTGCTGAGCCGTTATTATCTGGTGCATGCTTTGCATCATGTTAAGCATGTCTTTCAATGATTGCTCAACGGCAGTGAGACATTATTCTGTATTAACAGATGATGTCTCTAGTTCGTCTCCAATAGCATAGGATTAAACCTCTCTTGAAGATACAAAAGGATTAGTATAGAAGTATGAATCAACACTATCAGTTTCGGACTCAAGAGATTGAGTACCCCCAGCTTTAGAATCAGAAGTCTGTAATTGTCTTTGTCTTCTTGATCGAGTATTCTGATATACTCCTTCAAAAGAATCAAGAAGTCTGTTGAATTGTTGTTGACCTGGGGTTTGGGACGTGTTTCGTCTAGGACGTCGTCCTCTGTTGGTGTGAGATGCCATGTTGACTGATGCGTATGACAACTCATCAGCTTGTTGTTGGGGCGCATTAAAATTCAATCGATCAAAAACTGACCGTCTGGAAGCCGAGCAATAACATTTGATCACAATCTGGTGACACTCACAGTGATAATTTTCTTGGGGGAGTGTCAAGGGAGATTGTCTATTTTTACGCTTTTGTATTAGCAATTCACGTAAATCAGAAGGAGTAGAAGGAGTAGTCTTCTTTATTACATTTGGGGTAGCAAAACGTTTAGTCCCTTGTGTATAAAGAAGATTACTGGCTGCATTTGCAGAACCAAACTGTACATTTCTACGCGTTTGGAGTTGTGTGCGCAAATCTTGAGATTTTTGAGCACGAAGGATTCCATTTTCATTGCGTGTGACTTGTAGGTTTGGTACTTTGCGTAGAGAAGTATAAGAAGGTTGTTGGTGTAGAACTGAAGCTTTACCAACAACATTTTTATGCTGTATGTATTTAGGTACATTCATATTAGATGTAAAAATATCGTTGCGAATTTTATCTACACTGTCACAGACAGGAGACTTACCTTTACGCGTAGAGCGTAAAAATTGATTATCTACCACGTCACAGACGGAAGATTTTCCTTTACGCGAAGAGCATAATTTTTGTGTGTCTACCACGTCACAGACGGGAGACTTATTTTTATACTTAGAAGCACAAGCGTTAGAGTCTGCCTCATTACAAATGGGAGACTCGTTCTTATGCACTGAGCGTAAAATTTGGTTTTTACCCACTGGGCGTAAAACCTGATTATCTTCACCGTCACAGACGGGAGATAACTTGCCACACTTAGAGTGCAACGCTGAAGTAAAGACTGCCTCGTTACGAACGGGAGCCCCTACGACAGGAGTGGGAAGAATTCCCTTGCCATCAGAAGCAACAGAGAGATCAGAAGCTATTTTGGATTTAGGAATCCAAAATTTTCGTGCTTTGCGAGATTTTTGAACATTGCAGCAGCGAGAACCACCCCCAGTTCGGAGCATCTCTTCATAAGCAGTCTGGTCGAAGTGTACAACCAGAGTCTTCTTTGTCGATCCAATCGACACATCATCATATTGAGCAATTGCCTCCTTGTCAGAGGAGAAGGTCATCCCCAGCAGAGTCGCCATTTTTGTTTCACTTAACAAAATGCCTAGAAATTGAATTTTGAAAATAAAACGAGAAAAAGTACAAGAAGTACAAATTTGATTCTGGAAAGTATTGCAATGGAAGTCTAATCTCTAAATGATCACTTTGTTCCTTGGACCATACGATGATGATGAAGATCACTGCTAGAAGATGAACAATTGGAAGAACTAAGTCACCAGAAAGGTATCGACGCACTTGGACACTGATGGCGAGGCCGAATGCTTTCCTGCTTTGCTTCACTCTGTTCTGGAAGAAAAGTTGAAGAAGAATGCTCCGAAAAATCAAAGTCTCTGGGCTCTGATCTCTATGTATTCTCTTCTCTCTCTCTGTGTCTCTCCCTGTCATATGAGAAAAATAAGTCTATTTATAGACTTGGCTTCTTGTGTGTAAAAACTCAACAAAAGTTCCGTCTTTACGTTAATAACTGCCACCCATGACTGAAGTCACCCTCTGCATACGTTGACATGTGTCCCATCATTTCAATAAGAATAGGATGCACGTACACACGTTCTTCGAGATGTGTGGCATGAAAGCCTTGTAGGCAAACCACGTTCCGAATTGGTGAAGAAGAATAGGGTGTAAAAACAACCCCAAAATACTCTGAGCGTAAAGTAGTAGACTAGGCGTAAAATAGCCCTGACATGGACTTCCCGCGTAAAGTGGTTGTTAAACAACCTTGAGCGCAAAGTAGCCCAAATAAACTTTATGCACACGTCAACTTTTGAGCGTAAAAACTCATACAGTCTCCACGCGTAAAAGAAGCCATACTGTGAGCGTAAAATAGCTCAGTCCACATACTAAACGACAACATAGGTCTCTGTGTAAAACAAATCCCTTCGAATTCTGTGATATATGCCATCATTAAATCTTCATGTCAGACTTTGCATTAAATGCAAGACTTGACAGCTTTGCCCAGCGTAAAGTGGTTAGCCTGTCTTAGGCGTAAAACCATTGGCTTGACCCTGGCGTAAAACCATTGGCTTGACCCTGGCGTAAAGCGATTCGCCTGTAACAATAGATCATGTTGAGTGGAATGCTTCTATCTCTTTGACTCATTCCATGAAGCACTTTTTACGTTCCTACATCAGACCCATCAGCCTGGCGGCCCTGGCTTCTTTTCCAGAGATCCTACCTTTTATGGCTACCGTGTTGAGGATCAAGAAGTACACTAGTATTTCAAAACTTCAGGCACATATGATTGGTTCAGATCTTCTGGTGACCCTGCTCACACTTCTGGTGGTGATGATGATGATGTTGATCAGATGTAGGCGAGGATTGATGATATCTAGATGTCATAGTCTTTAGCCTAGATATTATGTTTAGTAGATTTTCTATATTGTCATCGTATCTTAGAAATGTCTTACATTCTGAGAACATATAATATTAATTTATGCATTTTTTTTTTCTAGTTGCTTGTATGGATTAAAACTCTTTCAGTTTCATCTGTACTAAGTGGTTATTCTTTTTGTGAAGACTAGTAGTTGTCTATTTATCTTTTTTGGCAATATGCACGTATCATATATTTTATAGCTTTGATTAAATACATCTTCTTACATATAAATGCTCTGTGACATATTTCATTGTTTTTATCTCTTTTCTTCACGTTTGTCTTTTTCTTACACATAAATTGCGGGGAGGGGGGGGGGGCGGGGGCATTTTGGTAAATGACAACGGAGGAGAAAATATAACACTTGTCAAGAGGAGAGGGTACAACTATATACTTTGAAGACTTTAAAGAAATTCTTTTGAACAAGATGTTATATCAGTCAAGGTTTGTCAATTATCAAAATAGGGAAGGTTGTTAGCCCATTGGTCATGGTCAAACCGATTTCGATAATCGTCTAAAGTGGACTCGATATAAGGGCTACCGACAAAGGTCTACGACAACCAGTACTACTACCATTCTAGATTTGCACAATCATCGTGTCTGTCTTTATTTTCCTTCTCAAATGTATTTTTCACTATTTTATTGAGTCTAGAAAATTATGTAAACCGCAACGTACTGGCAAGTAGGCTTAACCCAAAAACATTTTTTCAAAGCTACCCATTGTTTTTAAACAAAACTAAAAACCCTGTATTTGAAAAATTGTCCCAAAAGACCAATAGTTCCAAAGAGCCCAAAACATGTTTTCAAACCCTGGATTCTGACCAAAATCAGAGAATCAGAGTTCGGACAGAGTTTGGCCCGAACTAGGGTCCCTGATTTGGTAAAGCCTGTAAATTTGTTCTCCATGCGGACTCGGCTGCATCGGTCAAAATTTTAAACGTTTGGCATCCGAATTCGGCTAGAACTCGATTTTCAGCAATCCCATAAATAGAGAAGAGTTTTTTATTCTAATCACTCATTCACTTTCTATCTTCTCTTCTTTTAAGCTTTCTAAGCTATTCAAAGCTCTCATTTTCAAATCCCAAGCTTATTTTACAACCTCTAGTCTACTTGTCTGTATGGTACGGTCTAGAAGTTTCAGGGAAGTTGTAACCAGAGGCTTGATCCAGAAGTTCACACTTCACAATTGAAGTCGGTCGAGCACTTTGGAGCAAGAGTCCTCCGGCCTTGACTAGTCCTCACAGGAGGGAAACCAGGATATATCGTTGTGTTTGCATTTGCTCTTTGTCCCTCTTATTTACTATTTTATATAATTACGACGTAGCCACTGCGACACAATAGTGATATAGTAGTGCTTATCTTTTAACTTGCAAATATTCTGATGCACACTCTATTCACCCCCCTTCTAGAGTATATATTGCTGCATATCGATCCTACAAAGAGTTAATAAATTAAATCAAAGAAAAGCTAAGGTGTAACTCCTCTTCCCAGAAAATTTTTGAAATATTTTTATTTTTATTTAATTTAAATGGTGATTTTTAGAATTTTATAAACAATTAATTAGTTAATTATTACGGTAGATGACTTTAGTCATGGTTAGGAATTTGAGTACAAGATGGCCAAGAATCATGGCATGGATAGTGCACTCGTGTGCTTTGACTAGTGTTTAGCCATGGTAGGGGAATGCCAAGCCATAAGTGTGTTCTAACTAGAAAAACCAGGCCAAGTTGTGACATGACCTCCATAAATAAGTTAATTATTTATTATTGATATTATTTGACTTTTAGGTGACCCGGTTGTACCAAACTAGCTCGGACTGGACCCAAACCAAGCCCCAGTCCATGTAGGCATGTAGTATGTGCAAAGACCCCATATAGGCATGTTTTAAGTACATACATATACTTCATATTTTATTTTTGAGATTGACGAATATTTTCTAAATATTTGTTAATTAATATTTATATGATATTTTAATAGTTGCACGATTATTGGTGGACCAATTACGTACGAGTGCATCGTGTCACCCAAAACTATACAATTATCGGTTTAATGTATTCTGTTGTCATTATTACTTTTTACTATAGATCCTATAATTTAGTATAAAAATATCTTTATTATTATTTATTATTTTGTTCTTAGGAAAATAAATATTAGCATGTACATATTTTATTTGCAACACCCTACATTAGGAAAGGCAGTGTTAAGATTGAGGGATTTATGGAGTATTATACATATATATAAATATATGGGTATATATAGTTTATATAAAATATATATATATATATATATATATATATATATATATATATATATATAAATATATATATATATATATAAAGGAAAAAGGGGATTGAACAGTGCTTCACAAGCACTATTCCTCTTCCAATCCGTGCCCGACCCCCCTGCGTGCGCAGAATAGGAAAAGAAGATAGAGTTTTTGTTGAATTCAAACTACCTCAAATCTTCACCTAGATAGATCTTGCTAGATTCTCCACAGTTTAAACCCATCCCTATCCAAATCTCGATTTAATTCGAGTGTAATCCCAAAATTTAAAACCATGTATACTCATACGACTGTGCCGAGGCTTAGGAAGGAAAAACCTATTCGAAAGAGAGTCTCCTTCCAGCAAAGACCCTCCTCTAGGTTCGCCTGGAGTGGACGAGCCCCTCGAGTCACCTGCAACCACCTGTCGCCGTCGGCCATCGCCTGAGAACCTCGAGACGGCCAGAGAAGACAGGGACTACCCTATTTTGATACAGCGTGAGGTAGACTCTTTCACAACCAAACTAGTTCCTCGATACATGATCATTTGTAGTTTTGTAAACCCCTACAGAAACCCTATGTGACCCTGTATGAAACTCAGTAATTAGGATTTCATGTAGTCGCCCAACCTGCCCATGAAATCGATACCAAGTCGACGAAAACCTGTCACAAAACAGGTTCGAAAACAACCAACAGTACCACTGTTTGAAGGGCGATAATTATCAACCTGAGAACAGATTAAAATTTTGGTTTGAACAGCCTTGTAGAAGTCCTATAGGACTTCAAAACCTATTTTACAGTTTCTGATTTCATAAAATAAATGCAAAGTTATCTATTTTCAAACATCAAGAAAAACCCACGTAAATCTGGCTTGAAAAACTAGAAAAGTCTCCGATACGACGTGCGTCCCGCCAAACCGGGCGAGTGGTCGTGAATCGAAAGCATCGAAAGGTGCGTATCGACTTCGTGGACGTGTGGACTTTGACGAAATTTAAATTGATTGCGTGTGTGCGACGAATTTGATACGTATCCGTCAAAATTCACCGTATCGACCAGTTTGTAAATTTTCTAATTACTTTATGCACGTTTGTCAGATCGAGACGAAACTTACGCCAACAGGACTGTATCATTTTTCTGGTCCTGTATGCCAAGTTTGGTCCGATTCTGAGACAGTTGATCTGATCGCCGTTTTGCGGATCCCACGATCCGATTCAACGGGCGATTTTGTGCACAGTCTGCCGGAATCCAACTTTGGACATACGGTTGGGTTCGTATCATCAAAACGAATCCATAGACATGTAGTTTGAAGACTTTAGAGACAATTGACTCTGGCATACTTTTCGGTGCAAAGCGGTTCTAACGGCGGATATCGTTTTGGCCCAAAATTACCGTTTTGCCCCTGTGTCCAGAATTGGACTTAAGGATAGGCAATCCTAGCTAATTTGACTATTCTAAAAATGTTGGTAATGTCTGTTTTAGCTTTCGGAGACAGTTGTGAGATTTGGACTTTATAGCTTACCAATTGACGGTATATTGTTGGTTCTTCGTGCTACCACCAGACAAGTATACCTTGCCTCCCTCTACAGTTTTTTTTTACATACTTATAGCCCTTCTCATTATATGTTATCATCAGACTTCTTTGGTTTATTTTGGTTTATATGCTTTTCTTTATACCATGTATATTAGTTTATTTTCCTTGTTCGTATATCATCATCATTCATGACTTGATACTGTAGTTATACCAGATTCGTGTCGTCACATGTATCATGACTGAGTCATATTGTGTTGTAGGATGTGTAAGTCATGACTGAACTGCTGTACCTTGTTTGGGAATTTCCACCTGCGAGTCCACACTAGGGGCGAGGGTGATTTCTTGAAGCTAACCTGCGAATCCACACTAGGGGCGAGGGTTAGTAGTCATTTGTCCGCACATGTGAGTCCACACTAGGGAACGAGGGTAATTCTTGAAGCTAACCTGCGAGTCCACACTAGGGGCGAGGGTTAGTAGTTGTTCAAACCAGCAAGTCCACACTAGGGGCGAGGGTTTGAGTATCCAATTAGTTTCTTGTCATGAGTTCATGTTTCCTTTCAGCAGTTCATTTATCTGTAGTTGTTCCCGTATCCGTATTCATAGTCACCTGTCGTGTTCTATTTTTCCTGCTTATTTCTTTCGCATGATAAATTGCTAGATCGGCATGTTTTATGTATCTTACTAGTCCTCAGAGGACCTGATGATCTTTTCAGGTTAGTGACTGTATTGTCACGCCCCAGAACCAGAATACTGGAGAGCGGGGGCAGACATAGCCAGCTACGTATATTGAAATGGGAGACCACCTCGATATACGGTCACGGCTGTCTAGAAATATGAGGGTTTACTACAAGCCAACAGTCTCTTATGGTCATGAACAAGCCTAGTGTCTCAATCACGAGCAAGTAAGCAAGGTCGCAAGATGTATGATCATTAAATATACAATAATAAGGCGTCCCAAATATTACATATTCAGCTGATCATGAAGCTAGTCGTACAAAATGCGGGGGACTAGCAAGAGTTAAGTCATACATGATCAACCCTAGGATTTGTTAATCATGTTTACAGCCCGTAGGCAGACAGTAAGTAAAAGTGCATCGAGCTAACAGGTGCTCGTCGGCTAAACGCCTCAAAAGAATAACTTTACAATAGAGTGAGCGAAACAAAATAGATAAAAAAACCCACTCGTAGCCCGGGTTCCTTCTAGTCGCCACCATTGGGCTGGAAGCTTGGTAAATCCTCGGGAGCTGCTCCGAAATCTGGCCACACAAAACCAACTGGGTCAACCCCAGAAAGAGCAAGTGCCACAAGGGGGCCACGAAATAAGAACAAAAGCCAGTAATCAGCACAAGAAAATTCTAATATTAAAACTAGAATTACGAAAACCTGTCAGGATGATATACGACGAGATAATAATGCAAGAAATCAAGATAGGGAGCAATCTTGTACTGGATCAAGACATGGCTAAACTGGTTATACCTCATTCAATCAATCACGGCCAAGCAGATACTACGGCTTACTACTTTAACTAACTAGGGTTATCACAGGCCTAATAGCTAACAAGATGCAGTGAGATTGTTCCACAGCCACAAGCCCTGCAGACCATCCAGGTTATCCAGGTCGAAAATTAGGGGTTGAATTCTGGTGGGTACATCGCCCAGAAGACAAATGTACCCTTAGGTGACTTAGAGGGTGCAACACGCGACGGTGTGCTGGAAATGTGCCCTACTCGACGGCAGGCTACAGATCCCAAGAGCGCCCAGGTAACGGGATTGCCTGTAGCTATGTCAATCTCTTCATGACTACTGTGTTATTCTAGTTATTAACCTTAATCCATTTTAGTAGGTACTCCTGACCGTGGAACTCAGGAGTCCCATCCTAGACATGATGCAAGACAGGACAAGTGGATTTAACAAGCAAGCAAGAAAGAACCACCCACGGTGTCAAGGCAGGTCAAGTTAAGTTAGCCGTCGCAACAGCATCAAGATAAATCATGTCAGGGTACTTGTCAGGAGTGCGCCACGACGGGCCACTATCATGTCAGGTTGGTCATGTCAGGAGTGCACCACTACGGGTCACTGTCGTGTTATGCTAGTTCCTTGTCATACCATGCCATGTACAATAGTCATTCCAAACATATTAAGTAAAATCAAGTTCATGACAAAAGGCGTAAGGATATAAAATGGGCGTAAAATATCTAATAAAATATCAATATACAGGGCTATAGAAGAGCCAAGCTTAAGGAAATAAGACCAAAACTCCAAGAGCCAATGGGTTAAGTAAGGGGTTCAGGGTTTGCAGCGTACGCACAAGACACGCACGCAGGAGAGCTGCATACGTGAAAAGTCACGCACGCAGGAGAGCTGCATACGTGAAAAGTCACGCACGTAGGAGAGCTGCGTACGTGAAAAGTCACGCACACAGGAGAGGAAAAGTCACGCACGCAAAGAGAGCTGCGTACGTGAAAAGTCACGCACGCAGGAGCAGAAAAGTCACGCACGCACGCAAGAGAGCAGCGTACGCGAAAAGTCACGCACGCAAGTCACGCACGTAAGAGAGCAGCGTACACGAAAAGTCACGCACGCCAGAGAGCAGCGTACGCGAAAAGTCACGCACGCAAGAGAGCAGCGTACGCGAAAAGTCACGCACGCAAGATAGCAGCGTACGCGAAAAGTCACGCACGCAAGAGAGCAGCGTACGAGAAAAGTCACGCACGCCAGAGAGCAGCGTACGCGAAAAGTCACACACGCCAGAGAGCTGCGTACGTGCAAAAGCACGCAAGCAGAGAGCTGCGTACACGTAAAAACATGCACGCAGGGTCTGGGTCTTCTTCTCCATGGCTGAGAAGAAGCTCCAATGGCTCCAAAACTTCAAGGCATCACAACTTGGCCATCCGAACTCCAAATCCAGATTTCCAAAGTTCCAACTAGGGTGGAATTGAACTCTCTTCCACATGGAAACATCAAAACCCATAAAAATTTAACTTAAATAGATCAAAACTATGCAAAACCGAAAATGGAGAAAACTTAGATCTAGAATAATGGAGACTCCAAATCACAAAATACCAAGTTCTAATGTTGATCACCATGTCCTAATCTAGTAAATGGACAAATAAAAGAGGGTTCTCATGTGGTGGCAAGGTGCACTTGCCTATGGGTGGGTGTTGTGGAGAGGAAGGAGAAGAGAGTTATGTAGAGGAAGGAGAAGAAGAAATTAATGGAGGTTTATGAGGAGAGAGAAAAAGTTGGTGGAGTTATAAAGAGGGTGGGATGTGGTGTGTTGAGGGTGGAGTATAGGCTAAGGTGTTCCAATACATATTAAACCAAACCAAACCAACCCAATCCAATTAAAACCGAACCATGTCAAAATCCAAAATACGAGAAATACCAAAATTCCACAAGTTGAGAAAAAAAATAAAAATACATGCCAAAATCTAGATACGAGTATAAATATAAAATACGGGAAATACGAGAAATGAGGGTGACATGTATGGAGTTAGTTAGCAGAGCAGGATCGTAGATGATTATGATCACATGCAGGATTCAGGTATCGACTTTACGTTTATTATCCGCTCGTGCTTTATGTTCCTTATCATGATATACTCTTCTTGTTAGTTACTTTTATAGACTCATATCATTCCTTAGAGTCTAATCGGACATATATGCTAGTGGGCTGCAGACCATGAATCATACTTGTTTATTCTTGATTATAAACATCTTGTGGTTTGAGATATAGTTTAGATTACCATATTAGACATGATACCATGCCCTTGACAGCTTATACGTATTCGAGTCGAGCTGGAGTCCGCTTGATACGTAGCTGGCTTGCTCACGAGCTCGCGCCCGAAAAGCGGGTGCAGGTTGTGACATATGGCGTAACGAAATGAATAACTCAATTAAGGAAACGATATAGTCCATATACGAAGATATTGATACAAAACTGAACAAAATTGAGTTTCAAATTTGAATTTGACTAAGGAAAGATTGCGTGCATGGAAATGTTTGATTTGAAGATACGAAAATGACTCAGAGGATTTTAAATAAAATTGCTCGATGACTTGATACAGGATAGAGGGATACAATTGAGGAATTATGCTGCAG
This sequence comes from Iris pallida, assembly GCA_029216955.1. Taxonomy (NCBI): domain Eukaryota; kingdom Viridiplantae; phylum Streptophyta; class Magnoliopsida; order Asparagales; family Iridaceae; genus Iris; species Iris pallida. The sequence continues at coordinate 3,630 of JANAVB010034723.1, read as the reverse complement.
GATGACTAATGTAGACAGTAACAAATGTGATTTTGAGTTTGAACGAATTGATCAGGTAACTAGTTCAAAAGATAGCTATAACGAAATTGTCTTGAAATTGTAAGAGCAGCTCGTATATGTCACGACCAGCACCTGGATATTCAGGCACGAGTACGTGGGCCACGCCCAGCCTACGCCGCAGTATCGATGGTTAGAACGATGTCAAGTACCCAATAATTATCTATAACATCTAAATGACCCACAATAACACATGTACTCAAATCACATTACGACAGCTAAGGAAGATATGAAATAGAAAAGATATCAATAATACCGAAACAACTAAAGTCTACAAATGAACATGTATAACAAGAATGTATCGGAGACAAATCCGATAACGAAACATAAATCGAAAATGTAATAGCCTAGAGCTCTCCAGAGGTCAACTCACGATCTAAAAAAATATTGAGATCTGTCATCATAAAGTCCAGGATGTAGGGCATAACATTACCTAAAAAAATAGTTATTCCGCCAGGATTAGAGCGAAGTACATAACTCTAAAAGCAGTTCCATTGCGTGGTAGGAAATATATAACTCGCAATAGAATAAAATACATGATATACTGGAACAGAAATACAGAGAAATAGAGACATAGCATCATGAAGATATAAGGAAATTGAGTACATAAATAAGATAGAAAACATGTTAACTTGAAATGAACAAAAGTGATTTAGAGCAAAAGTTAGTTATGTAATTGGTTTAGGTTGCATATGATTATTATACGGTAACTCGATTATACGTGAAGGTATAATCGACATTTACATGATCTACACTAAGGGATTTAATCACATAAGTACATTCTACTCCCTCGCCCCAATCAATACACTTGGATCTGATCACGACACATTACGTACATGATTGTTAGTTTGTACATGAAGCACAGTACATGAATAATATGAATACAAGTACACGATGTACATAATAAAGTAAATGAACATGGAATATCTGATGTATCCGATAAGGGATAACATCTCCTGACAAGATACATTTAGTACCAATCCGTGTAACATTGTGTCAGCATCAAGTAAAGTAGTCTAGAGCAAGTAATATAGATACTATCATGATGAAAATAATTAGAGAATGTACTCTCCTGAATTGGTTGGAGTCGACGTGTGCGACACGAACATGTCGACACATGATAGGTACGATGCTATGCTCCACAAGATGGTCCCAAACGATGGCACATAGGGTCCAGAATAGTCAAAATAGCCTAGTTTGGTATATAGAAGCCCAAAATCAGAGTTCGACACGATAATCGAATCAAGAAATAGAAAACGACTTAATAGTTGCGATTTATGATTTTGAGGAAAAGGGCATCACTAAATACATTTAACTATTTTGAAATCATCTATAATACTTGGAAACTACATTTTTATTGTTCATAATATGTATATACAATATTTGAAAGCCCAAGAAATTTTTAAAATTATATATATATATATATATATATAGATATATATATTATATATATTATATATATATATATATATATATATATATACGGGAGCGGATTAAAAGCCCTCCTTAGAAAACCCCCTAAAACCCCTCCTCACTCTCATCCTTAATTTAATGTTATATTAATGTTAATATTAATATGTTAATGTTAATATTAATGTTAATATTAATGTTAATGTTAATATTAATATTAATATTTATTTTTTTTATTTATTTAACGTTAATGTTAATATTAATGTTAATGTTAATATTAATTTTAATGTTAAGTTTAATGTTAATTTTAGTATTTAATGTTAGTATTAACATTAATATTAATATTAACATTAATATTAACATTAAATTACGGATGAGAGTGAGAGGATTTTCTAAGGGGGGCTTTTGATCCGGTTCCTATATATATATATATATATATATAATATAATATATATATATATATATATTATATATTATATATATATATATAATTTCTAAAAATGGAGGAAATTGTTTCTTCATTCACTTGTCTCAATCATCTTGAGAAGAGTCCTTTATATAGGCTTATAATGGAGGTTTAACATCATCATGATAATTAAAGGAGAAATGCTAAAAGACATAAGTTATGCATAATCAAATGTCATACGTTATGGATAACCAAAAGATAGGTTATGTACACCAAAAATAATGTGAATTATCCATATTTACAACACTTCCCCTTGGATATTCACCATTAATTAGTTGGTGGTGTGCACATTTGTTGCCTCGTTAAAACCTTACTAAGAAAAACCCAGTGGAAAAAATCTTAGTCAAGAAAAAAGAGTACAACGCACAAAACTCAAAAATATTCTTCATGAGTCATACTCCCCCTCGATATAATGGATTTGCTTGACTTCGTTTGCCCACTTTCGTCCTTTGGAGCTCATGTGCATAAAATAATTTTGGTGAAGTTGCTTATTCGATCTCCTTTGATGAATCCTCTCGAATTGTGTAATACAAGCCGTATTGTCTTTGAATATTATTGTAGGCTCATCTGTAACTGTGAGTAGTTGACATTTACTCTTATATGATGAATGATTGATCGCAAGCACATACTTTTCTTGTTGCTTCTTGTAATACAATTAATTCTGCATGGTTAGAGGAAGTTGCTACTGAAACTTGCTTTGTTGATAGTCAAGATATAGCTGCATGGTTATTAATAAACACATAACCCGTTTGGAGCAACCCTTATGAAGGTCAGAAATATGTTTGAGTCTGCAAACCAACAAGACAAGAATTGTTAGTGGAATCATATAAATAAAAATAATCTCATGCCAGTTGTTCCACAAAAATATCTCAATATATGTTTAACTATATTCAATATGTAAGTGGAGGTGCAGAACTATATCCAGATAATAAATTAACAAAAATGCAATATCTGGTCTTGTGCATTGGCTAGATATAGTAGTGCTCAATAGCACTTAAATACGACATTTTGGACCAAGAACTTTTTTATCTTCTCTCTTTGGTTGTAATGGACATTTATCCAAATCCAACCTGCGTACAACCATCGGTCTACTTAGTGGATGTACTTTATCCATTATGAATCAGTTCAAAATTCTTTAATATATCGAAATGATGTACTAATATCCCACTGGAACTTCGTTCTATTTGCAAACCGAGACCAAGCTTTGTCTTTTCCAAGTCTTCATTTCAAACTCATTCTTCAAATAGTTTACAGTTTTCTCCAATTCTGTAGGAGACCTGATCAGGTTTTATATCATCCATATATACTGCTACTATTGAGAATTCATTTCGAATTTCTTAATGAAACACATGGGTAAATTTGACTATTTTGTATCATTCTTTAGTCAAATATATGATAAGACGATTATACCACATTCTTGTGGATTATTTCAACCCATATAATGCTCGTCTAAGATTAATTAAACACATTCTTTTGACTTAGTCTCTGGCATTGTAAATCCTTCTGAATTTTATATATGTCAATATCTAAGTCTTCATACAAATATGCAGTTACAATATCCATAAATCTTATATCAAGATTTTTAGAAACTGCGAGACTAATTAGATATCTAAAGGTAATGCATCCATAACTGGAGAGTATGTCTCAACATAGTCAATTCAGGTCTTTGAGAGAAACCTTGTGCTACAAGTCGGGAT
>JANAVB010034722.1:0-22036 GCA_029216955.1 Iris pallida | reverse complement strand
TTTTCAGTTGGACTTATGTAGCAGTCATAAACTCTTTTAGTTATGACTTTATGCATTTGGATTTTAGTTGTATTTCCTTTTAGTTATATTCTAGTTCATGCTATGTGAGTTTTAGTTCATTTACACTGCTGCTAGTTCTACTGAGATATGACTGTTTTTTGGTAGATATACTCTACCTGTTTCTTTGTCTATGTTAAATTGTTGGCTTCACATATTGTGGGGCTACTCATTTTATGTACATGACAAAGGGGGAGACAAGCAATACCAAAATATCAACAAAAATTACATTCCATATTTTCGACAAATCAGGTATATTATTTCAAAGTAATTTTTATTTTGGTATAGACTCAAGTTGTCAATTATCAAAATGGAGGAAGATTGTTGGCCCATTGGCTAAATGGTCACACCTGATTTTGATATCAACGATAACTTAGTCGATACGCAAAATAAACTGCTACAGACGTTACAGGTTACTGAAATTAATATCAAATAACGTACTACGTCTATATCCTGCTCTACAAAGACTATTACATCGTCATCCAGACAAGAGATTGTATCAGAATCCAGATCGAGCCGTTTATATTTTTTTATTCTGATTTTCACTTTATTGAGTCTAGGAAATATAAATGTGAGATCGTTGAGGATATTACTGGCTTAGGTTTTCTCATCCACAAATCCAAAAAGCCTACCTAATCCCATAAATTCCATATATCTATATAGCCAAAAATCCTATGCAATTTGGATCACCAAAATTCCATCACGACTAGAAACAATTCGGCTAGAACTCTGACAGAGTTTCGGTCAGGATTTTGAATTTCGTTGCCTCCAAATCTGCAGCAACGTTCAAATGCGATATTTTAGCATCCGAACTCAGCCCCAACTCTGCCCGAGTTTGGTCAGAAAATAAACTATAAATAGAGAAGAATTTTTATATTTCTAATCACTCATTCATTCCTCTCTCTACCTCTTTCTAAGTGTTGTTCATCGCTCTAAATCTTTAAATCTCGCCTATACCACTCTTAGCCAAAGCCAGTAACATCTGTTTGATTTAGAGTCTTTGGTTCAAAGATTGTAAAGAGGTCGCAATTCAGAAACTTTTCAGTTTCATGTTCAAGTTTGTTGGAGTCGGTCGTGCGCTCGTCACCAGCACTATAAGAAAAATAAATTTTTGACGGTTTATAAGTTGACGGTAGTCGAAAACCGTTAACAATAGTGGTAATCTTGACGATTTTAGGTATACGTCAAAAAAGCACACATTTTAAGTTAATTTAGCAAATTTTTACCATAATAGTTGACGGTTTTAGAGGATCCGTCAAGAAACACAATTTTTTTGTTGACGGATTATGAAAACCCAATTAATATATGTGCAAAAAATTGGCACAATTTTTTCGGCTGCCATTATAGTAATTTTTTTAAATTGTTTATATTTGTTGACGGTTCCAATGGAGATTCACGTGCCATTTTGACAATTATTCTCCAACTTCTTTATATTTATCCCGATCCATAAGCTTCTCCTCTCAATCTCTATTTCATCAATTCCCCTACTACTCTTTCGAACCTGTGTCCGTGGGGATCGTCCCGGAGAAGCCATCATCCTCATTCTCCTCTTCCTTCTCCTCTACTACTACTCTCTCTCCTCTTTCTTCTTCTCTCCTCTTTTCTCTCCTTTTCCATCCGAAATTAGGGTTAGGGTTTCGCCATAGCAATCTCGTTTCGATACATAGAAGTTTAGGGCTTGATTCGAGGAGTCTAGCTCGGTCGTGGACGAATGGTGCAAGAAGATGTCGATCATCACTAGGTCTTACCTAACGGTTGTCGTCGTCACCACCGGTAGGCTTCCTTAAGGTTAGGGTTTCCTTTTCTTTCCCCAAATCAAAATCCTCTTATTTGTCCTTATGCTTGTCCTGAGTAGAATTTTGGGTAATTAATTACTTTTTGTGTAGGAATTCATTTTCAATTTTGACCATTTTTAGTGTTTTATATAAAGGTTTTCCTATGTGGATGAAATATGTTCCTGGCATCACCACGAGGTTTTCCTGTGTGGCGATGTCCATGCCGATGCCGATGGAAATGCCACCAAATCTGGTGGGGGAACCACGAGGTGTGTGGGGCATGGGCGTCCGTGGGCGCAATCGGTCCTCGCCAGCCACCTTCCTACTGAATTTGCTTTCATTCTTGGTCAGTTTTCTTTGTTTTTTATGTTCCATTTCAGTATTGATGATGTTCTTCTAGCCATTGCATGGATTTGGTGTACACTAGATGATGATGATGATAATTATGTATTAGTATTATTTACAAACAATCATTAACAGTAGACTGTTAATTTCATTGTGTGGTTTGATTGGCATATGCACCCTTGATAGATAGTGTGATAATAGCAACTGTGAAAGAAAGAAAAATAAAGATTAGTTCTGAAGTCCAAATTCCATAATTCTTTATCCATGAATGAACTACCAACTTATGTTTTAAATGGAGGCGGCTACTTCCATAAGATATATTGTCACAACTTTGGGTTTACAGTTCATATACTTTATTCATGTCTGATTTTATTTTGATTTTTGTTTTTATAAAATTTTTTGGTCTTGATCAACAACATGGGTTACATTATTCAATTTAGACTATAGGACTAGTATCCATTTTTTTAGTAGTAAGTTAGTTAAACTTGTAGGTTACCGAGCTATGGCGCGCTCGAGTGGAAGATCAAGTTAAGATTGCCTTGGGCGTGGCAGAAGGGCTGAAGTATCTCCATGAGGGGTGCCAAAGTCGCATTTCCATAGAGATATCAAGCATCGAACATTCTCCTAATCGAAGACTACGAACCTCATGTAACTATATCACTTCTCTCTTTATTTTTTTCCGAAACCTCAAGTTACTCTCCACATACAGATTTTTGACTTTGGGCTCACAAAATGGCTACCCGAAAAATGGACTTACCATATTGTTTTTCCTATCGAAGGAACATTCTGGATTTGAAATATAAGAAAGTTTGGTATTGATCGCTGCATCTTGAGATTATCAGATACTTGGCTCCAGAGTACTTCATGCATGGAGTGGTCAATGAGAAGATTAATGGCTTTGCCTATGGTGTGTTCTTTCTTGAGCTCTAATCAACTAATCTTTTTTGCTTTAATCTTAGTGATCAAGTTTGTTACTGCTCTGCAGAGGTCAGTGAAGATGAGATTTCATTTTTAACCTCCTTAAACTACTTCTTGTCACTGAAGGGCAGCAAGGTTACAGATAGTACACCCAGGTATTAAACTAAATGTACGCCACTATTAGTTTCTGAATAAAACTCATGTTTCATGTTTCTTGCGAACAATCCTACATGCTTTATCAAAATTTACAATAATTTCTAAAATGATTTTTAAGGCATTTACTTCTAATCGGTATAATTTGTTACTATGATGACCAAGGGCAATATATGAGGGGTTTTCACACTCTTTATTATTTACAAAAATTTCCTGGCAGGGTCTTTGGGGTTAGTCAAAGCAGTCGACACCACTAGTGCTGGTGATGCTTTCATGAGTGGGTTTCTTAGAATCTTGTCTTCTGACCTTAAACTCTTTGAGGTATGCTTTTGAACTGCCTTTATTTTTTGTAAAGTAACTAATCTGACAATTCCTAATGTTTTGATTTTGTTTTTCTTATGTACATATATATCAATATTAACTTTATATATATGCAGTTAGGCATTAATTTTTAAAGAAGTAAGTTTTGGTTCTTTATCTTTTTTGTTTGAGTTAATTCTATCAACTTTATGTGATCCTTGCTTGTGGTATATATATTGGTGCTACTCTCTAGTGGAGGATTCTTTTTTTATATGGCTAGAACTTCGTCTGTTGATGATCGATTTTCTTCATCACAAGGAATGCAGCACAAGTGATCGTCCTGGGGATAGGTAGGTATTTACCCGATCTATTTTCTCTTTATTTCAAACAAGATCAAAGCAAAAAGAGATCAGACACCAAGCTGATCTCGATCCCCATACTAGAATTTCTTTGATGATGGATCGTACGTATCTGACTAATTATAAATAAATTAATCCATCATATATCATAGGTCACCATATTAGTTTGTTGCTTGTTACTGTGCTGAGAATATATGTTAGATGTGTATGAATATGGATTGTTTAGTTTGCTTTTTCTAAGTACTGTGGTGAGAATATGGATTACTGTGTATGATTGAACGGCCAATTAATGTATTAGAACCTTAATTATATATGTATTTTGAAATATAAAATCATGGATTTTCGTAGTATGCATGAATGTGAAGTATACTGTCGTTATGGCTGGCATGGTGATGGTATCCCAGGCAGAAGAAGGGACTTGTGCCTCAAAGGTATCACAACTTTCTTAAAATTCTGCTCGGATTGTTGCTTGGCAATTTGACACAGGATGATACTCTAAGATTTTATTGTTAGAATTAGATGATCACCTCATATAGAATAATTTTTAGGAAAAAACATGATTAGAGTAACAGATCATCTAATAATTGCAGGTTTCTCTCAAGCTCTCAGATTACTTTTGTATGTTGGGCATATGGGTGGAGCATATGCAAAGAATAGCTTTGGTAACATGTGAGAATTTTCATATCTGGTCCTTAGTTTTTACAGAAAGTGATATTTTCAATTCTCACAAATCACTGACTTTTGCTCGAATTGTTGCTTGGCTATTTGACATAGGATGGAGCTTTCCTCTTAAGTGTTCAAGCTAAGGTGCTCTAATATGTTATTGAGGCTAGTTACAAGTTCATTATGCATTGCATGGGAAAGTGGCTCTAGCAGCTCCAACGGGGTCTCTGTCGTCCGCCTCTCAGCCGGTGCTCATGCCCCCATCGCCATCCTCGCCAGAAGCAGGCCAGGCTTGATGAGGCCATCGAGTTCGTCCGCCACACCATAGGTACATATCTAAATCTCTATCGTTCTCTATTATAGTTATTGTATTCTCATTCTTTTTTGTTCGATTTTCGTACTTGGATTATTTGTCTGAATTATTTCTATTTTATGATATAGCAATCATCCCTCTCCATATTTTTTTTCTAATAGGAAAGGGTTTGAATGATGGTGATGACCATGATAGAACCTCCACCTTCAGTGGTACTGAGAGCTAGATGTAACCCATGGTAAGATGAATCATATTGAGTGCGAGTTTAGGCACTGATGGAAAATTCAACACATGGATGTAGGGATTGTTAGAAAGGTGGTACAAATTTTTTTTTGATATTCTGTATTGGTTTCGTAGGCAAATTGTTGAATATAGAGCAATTAATTCTTTGCTACTAAGTACTTTTTTGACAGCTAACATAGGAATTATTTACATGTATTTGGCCTGTGTATGCGGCTATGTAGTTAACCGATTGAATAAAATGCATACATTCAGGTCATAACTACACACACTTGCAATATTTTGACCATGAAGGAATTTGGAATCCCAATCTTGTATATGTTCTATAGCACTACTTTGTAATATAGTTTTTAGGATGTACTCTGATTTGATCTTCATGATACTTTAACCTATTTGGAATCCCAATACTTGTTAATCCATATTGATATGGTATACTGCAATACTTGTTAAACCATGCTTAATTGTGCAAGCCACTGATACACACACATATGACAATATGGTTCCTGTGTTATTTTAGGCCAGCATGACTTATTACATGTAGAGCATGGATATTTGTTTCTGAAGACAAGTGAGGAAAAAAAATACAATATTACATGATACGACAATTTGGATTGTTGAAAAATCTCCACTTAGATGTTTGAAAGTGCTTTATTGGACTCTTTTTTGTTATTGAACTGGGCGTTCTCGGTAGATTTGTCAAGTTCAAATACAGACAAATGAACAATGGTTTATAGAAGCACAACATAGATGGTGATTTGTACATGGTTTAACCCATGCATGTAATCGATACTTTTCTAGTTGATACCTACTGCAGTTCTTAATTTTGAAACAGAACCTACACTCATGCATTCTTCTGCACTAGGAGCACACTCATATGTAGACAACTTCATATGCACTCACCTTCACTTGTACAAATCTAAGCAGCAATAAAATAATCTGTATTGATAATTATGTAACAGGGAGTTCAATATCTATATAAGAACTGTATATTGATAATTTGTGTTTTGTTCTCTCAGGAACTTGCTGAAAAATGAAGGTGCATGCATGCATGCTGTGAATAGGGGAATGTAGATATGGGAGGGATGTGCTCCGGTCTGGTTTTTACAATTTTTTTAATTTCATTTGTATGATTATCAAATGTGGTTGGACTATTTTTGGTTTAGATGTTTAAGTGGTACGAAAACTACAGATGGGATATGTGTACTTTGTGGTTGGATTATGTTGGTTGGACAAGTGATGGATGTTTGTGGTGGGATGTGTATTGGAAGTTTTTTGGTGTATGAACAATACAGTTTGTCAATATAAAATTGGGTTTTATAGTAATTTGATGTATGTGTAACTTCTGATTTGATATTATGTGTGTTTGATTAATATTATATAATTCTTGACTGTATTTTGGCAAGCTTCTCTTGATTGCATTTTGGCAAGCTTCTCTTGACGGTTGTCAAACATCAATTTTAATTCAAATCATGCTGCATAATAGCTTATAAATAAATGCTTTTCCTGACAGGTTTTGTCCGTCAAAAAAATTCTTGACGGCTAATAGCCGTCATCTAGGACGGAGTCAAGAAAAGTTTTTGCCTACGTTGACGGTTTCTAAAAACTGCTATCTTGACGGCTAAAAACAGTCAAGAAAACTGCTACTTATGATCGCAAAAAACTGTCAATAAAAGTCCTGCTAGAGACCGTCAAGAAAGATGGGGGGCTTTTCTTGACTCTGACCTACTTGATGGATCCGCAACCGTCAAATACCCATTTTTGACGGGGGAAAGCAGTCAAGAAAAGCATTTTTTTTCTTGTAGTGAAGGCACAGTGTTGTAAAAAGACGACAAGATCTCATTTAGCTTGTGAATAGTAGATTAACTGCGGACAAGAGTACTCGCGACTGGATTAGTCATCTCAGAAGAAAAACTAGTATATATCGTAGTGTTCACTAAGTTTGATCTTCTATCTCTTGATTACTGCATTTAAGTTACTGTCTCTTATATCTGCCATAGTTTATAATCTGTTAATTTTTAAAGTGGTGATTATTTCCACTGCACACGCACACAATCTATTTACCCCCCTCTAGAGGTGCTCAACGGTCTGACAGAATCCTCACCACGCCAGTCAGCATAGCTACGATAAACGATAAAGTCCATAACTAAGGTATATACCTATATAATCATGTTATAGAATTCTCACCACGCCAACCGGTATGGCTGCAAAAAACCCTAAATACCATAACTAAGATAAGTATACCCCAAATCAGGCTCTATGTCTTTGCCATGCCAGCTAGTATAGTGTGATAAACTCTATACTCCATAACTAGAGCAAATGTTTACCTTTTTCACTGTCCTTATCAAATATGTCATCAGAGTACACCTTAATTTAGTCCATAAAATTTATTTCGATACAAAATCGAAGTCAACAACGAACACCAAGAATGAAATTCAACAACGAACAAGGCAGAGTAGACGAAAACAAGTGGAAACATATTTCGAGATAAAGTTTACAGTAAGATTCTCAAGGGTTGTCCCAGAAATCTCTCAAGAAATCCTAATTTGTGATTGAGTATTCTCTCATCCTAATATCCTATTTTCTATATCCTATCGCAGGCTCGTAGTAGTACAACTAAGCCATTGCACTACCATGACATCGGTCTAATTGCGAAGCTTGATCTGCATGGACCACCACAAAAATATATCATGACCTGCACCCGATGTAAGGGCATGAGGACGTGGGTACGTCTAGCCTATGCCATAGTCGACGGTAAAATATTGTCTATGTCTACTATGCTAACTAATACATCTCATGAATATGAATCACAACCTGAAAATGATCTCTCAACTTCAAGTGGAGGACAAGATGACAATATAATATGATAAATAATACTCAATCACAATATCTAATTGTGCGTATCATGAGATACCATGACACAATACCACGTATCCTATTTAGGACAAATACAAACAATCTCTACTCAAAAAAGGAAACAAAAATCTCTTTGGGGACACGTATCGAACACTTGGTGGTCACAAATTCGTAACAAATACAAATTGAGCATAGAAATCAACACTACTCATGATAAAAACGTAGATCTACCAAATTGAAAGCTTCTAATACCTAGATCTATCATTAGGAAGTTAAATCCGCCTATGGAAAGGTTCCTATGGGTTCAATGGGTGTTCCTAACCATGAAATTGGTGAAGAATAGAGATTTACCAAACTTGTGTGTCCCTCCTTTGGAGAACTTCAAATTTGGACATGAAAGGGATGAGTTGGACACGATCTCCTAGCAAGCTTCTCTCCTATGGGTCTCATTGTGCTTTCCAATGCTCTAGGCCTTCATGATGGTGAGGATGAGTGGAATCGGAAGTGACTTGAGTGAAATTGGCAAAAAATTGGGTTTGCTTGGGGAAGAAGAAGCTTTGGAGAAAAATGAGGCTAATGAGTGAAATGAAATGAATGGATGAATCCCTAATAGAAATTATCTCTTATAGTAAGATTTTGGTCATGCCAAAATATCAAGTTTGTCCCTCTCCATTTGTCATGAATGGAATCTAATTAACTGAAGAAAGGAATTTCTACAACTAAAAGAAATATTCCTTTTATGACAACTAAACTTAATTAATTCTAATTGCTAAAGTCATGACTAATAATAATTAGCACTAACACTAGCAAAAATCTAGTTGGCAAGCCACTAACTGACACTAATATAATTCTAGGCAACAAATAATATAAAATAATATATATAAAAAATAACATACAAATTTACCAAAATATTCCTATGTTGGAAAGTGGTAGTTACACTGTGTATAGCAAAAAGAGGAGCATTAGCAATTGCTTGGTGTAGCAGTACATGTGGGAAATGAGAGAGTTTGTGTTCAGTCTTTACCTTTGTGTATCAGTGACCTATGCAGTGTATGTGGTTTCTAAATAACTTAGGAGTGTTAGTGTGTAGTGTAGGAGTGTGTCTTAGTGTATGTAAACCCCCTCGTCCAATTTTAAGTATACTTAGCTTAGTGTGAGATTATGGTTGATTTAGAGTTGATTAGGACTAGAAAATTGAGTTAATTATCACTTATTTAATTTTTGTTACACATGGTGCACCTTACCGTTGTTTCAATACTTTGAACACTATATTAGCCTTTACCTTCCTACAAATTTCACACGCTTAACCTAGGAAATCCAATGCTAAATCCTGACCTTTGTGTCACTCCCAAACACACTCTTGTGCTATAATTTAATCGTGCAACATTCGTGCATAATTTCCAACTCAACCTAAGCTTTACACCTATGTCCGTTCCAACCGAAAATTTGAGACACAGCTTCGACATGTTCCATGCAATCACTATACGACCATGAAATTATATTAAGCTTACAACATCCATAAAATTTGTGTCACATCCAATTAGACTTTTACATACTTTCTATTTATTGCAAACCCCATTGACACAATTTATAGTCCTAATGAGCTACCGATTTGACTTAGCCCAAACCTAGTCTAGACTCAACCCAGACACTTACACACCCTCACATGGTTCATGAAAAATACCATACACCATTATCCTCTCTACAAAACACCAAACTCCATGGAGCATCACTCAAAACCTTATATCTAAACTTTTAAAAAATAATTTCAGCTTTGCACCCTTTGGAATAGACCCAACTCTACACCTCACCACTTAAAATCTAATGGATTAATCAAGTGTGGTCAAACACACTTAGTGGGTAGGCATAACCCCCTTACTTTTCATATTACTTCACCACATAACCCCCTACCTCTTCACTTCCTCACTCATGCATAACCTCCATCCTGTATGACAATTCAACTCAACTTTTTACCCCCTTAGTAAACGGCCACCCCATGATCTCTCCTTCACTTATTACCTTAAACCACCTGAACAAAACTTCTTCCTAACCCTCTTCCAAATAACTTCTCTTCACAAACTATTTTCTAAAACCTTGTCCATCTCCCTCCATACCTCCATCTATCCACCCCTACCTAGGCTGAATTCGAATTTAGCTAGTCTCTACCAATCTGGCCATACCTCCCTCTGCACTAAGTATTTTTCTCTCAAATTTAGTGCACTTCTTCCTCTCCATGTCCTCAATTTTTTTCTCTTCACAAACTTTCCATAAAACTCACTGTAACTCCCTCAAAATTGCCCCTATAATAGAATTGTCCAGACTGAATCCGAATTCAGGAACACCATATCTCAGGCCCCTTTTCGACCAATTCCAGGTTAGTCACCACCTCCACAATGATCCTAAGACATCCAACTTTGATCCTAGCAATCCCCAGAGCCACCACAACACAATAGTTTATTTAGAGTGGGGCTAGGCCAAACTCAAGGATAATTCTCATCCGACCCTGTAGAAAATTCAGCAGGTAACGTCTCACTTCACCTTTGTGTTTTTGGTAATTTCTAGAGACCAATTCTCGTAAACCCAGACTTTAACATGTTCTTCTACGTGTTCCGTACCCCCTCTAAGCCATAGCTCGTGGTTTGGATTCGTTTGGTCGTGGCAAGATTCCTACGAAGAAGTGTTCAGACTGAACTAATATTCTTGCTTGACAAATTTCATCTCTTTACTTGGTAACGATTCTAACATGCCCCTCTACATCCCCAATCAATTATATTTCAGTGTCGTTGAAGTTTTTATATATTAATATACCCATCTTCGTAGGATAAATTATTGAACGTTGAAAACTCATTGAATTTTGTGTTGTTTCGTTCTCCAAACTTCGTAATGTTTCTCCATGATGTATAACATGTACTTTTTGATGAAAACCATTATTTTTCCAATAATATTCTGATTAATTTCATAATATTAAACTATGTAAACTTGCATGATAAAGGATAGAAACTATGACCGATTTATGAATATGTTGCACTAGTTGCCTTCGACTTTCTTTCGGTAACTACAACCATGTTAACCATGATTATTTATGAATAATTTATATTTAATTGTGATTTTCTAGAATTAATACAAATAAATATTCTTATGATTATTAGTTAAAGTTTAATGGTCAATAATTGACCCTACATGTAGACTAGTTAAACATTGAATCTATAATTTTGTTGTATCCAAAACTTCATAATGTGTTCCTATGATGCCTAACATGTAACCCCAATATAAAATCATGTATTCCCAATATTTATGGATTTATTTCAGAATTTAAACATATTAACTTCCTAATTGTTTTTTATTCCAATTAAAACAACAAGTTGTCCCTAATATTCTAATAGATTGGTATATTAATTATATGCATATTTTCTTGTGAATATTAAAGTTAAATAACGTGGATGAATATTTTTTAAATATTCTAGAAATAATGTGCTATATTTTTAGTTTATAAGAAATATTATTTTATCTAGTTAGTATGATACTATATATAGTAGATACGGTTATAAATATTGTTATGTGTTAGTTAGGTAGAGTATGTGTGATGACACCGAGATGGTATTAATCGTATTTCATTATGTTTTGGGAGATCAGGACATTTTGACTGCAGTTATTGGAGTCCGGACAGTTGTCATATATTGCAGGCAAGTGTACCTTGCCAAGTTTTCAATACATGTTCTTTTTTTTTTACTTTGCTCTCTTGTTTCTATCTTCATATATATATATATATATATATATATATATATATATATATATATATATCATGACATAGGAATAGTTGGAACTTAGCGTCCAATTAGTATTCGGGTGCCGATATCTGTTTATAGATATCGAGTATCGACACTAGGCATTGCGTATCATTATGTCGTATTCATTGACACAAATAACTCAGGACACAGACACATTCATGATGCGATGTTTACATGAGTATTCATGGTATTGACTTCGCAGTTGATTACTAGATTTATAATTGTTCTTGTTTGTAGATATAGTATACTTGACTTGACTTATTAGATCCTAGACATGGGGTGGCAAGAACATGACTGCCATATCAAACTCTTTTCTAGTTTGTTGTTTCTAGTGTGTCATTGTCTCTTTAGCAGAACATTGACATTAGTTTTAGGGCGTTAGCCTACTGAGGAGCTTGTGAGCCTCAGTAGCAAAGTCTAATATTCCAGTACATATTCTCACATGCATAGCACACATTAGATTGCCTTAGATCATATTTTCTACATCTGTAATTGGCATGTATATTACATACCTTTCCATGTCCCATGAGGACCTGGTAATCTCTCCAGGTATTCGACTGAGCAGAGTTGGTTGCTGATCATGATGGTTGCTATTTTCTATTTCAGGTATATTTTGAGGTTACATATTTATCTATATTTACTTACATTGTGCTTGTTAGTCTAGTATTTGTAGACTCAAGTTATTTCTTTCGAGTCTATTCAGACAAATGTAGCATGGGGTACACACCATGATATATTGTCCATTCTTGTATCCTATATGACCGTGGATTGAGATTTAGATATATTATTGATTTGTAGAGATATTTGGTCGTTACTATATAGTTTATACGTATTCGAGATGGGCTGGAGTCCACTTGAGAAGTAGCTGGCATGTACACGCTTTACTAGTCTTACGTATTTTGGAACTAGGGCGTTACATATTTTTGTGGTGGCCCATGCAGGTCTGAGCATATCATTCGGTTACGTTGCTCTATTGAACGAGCCTACGAGTTAGGATTAATGTTGAATAAGATCTCAATCCATAATTGATTTTAAAATTCCTATTGTATTTGATTGTCGCACTTGGACTTCATAATTGCATTTATTCGTTTGACGTCGTTATATTGTTTCTCATCTCCCCCTATTTTAGAGAGATGGATTTTTGTGCACGGTATTTCCTCCAGAAGCATATCCTCGTTAAGGCGGGAGAAGACATGCATGACATAATGCTTAGAGAAGATGGTTACCTTTATTAAAATAGGTAGATAGGTTATTTCTAGATGCTAGAGCTAGTGTAGATTATTAGCATAAGAATTGAACATAGTGTGAGAGGCCTAGAACTAATAAACCTTACCCTTGTTTAAGGTAAGTAGTAATTTGGAAGTATTAGAAGTTAGAAAGATGGTTGGACTTTGATGCTCTTTAATACTTTATGGGATACATAGCTAGATGTTAGGGATTAGTTGTGACCCTTGATGGTGATACAAGGAATGATATTATGACCTTAAGAAAGGGACTTTACATGACAGGCCATAGTGGTTAAAACTCTAGTTACCTTGTGACTTTTAGTATCAAACGTAGATCTTACTACCCCCTTAAATTATTGATGACTATAGGACTCGACCAAATAGATAGGTAGCTAGATTGCTAGACCTAATGTTTGAATAGTAAGATAACTTGAGTAGTATGGTATAGCTATCAAAATCATGCTAGATGTGTAAACTCCCAAAAAATTTAAGTATTTTATAATGTGACTTAAATAAATTTATTTGGTGGAGCTTATTTCTATATAGTTTAGGCCTTCATATATATGTACCACTTTTTTTATGTATACAATCTTGAACCTCTTGGCCAGGAATCAGCCTTTCCCTTGGAAAACTTAGACAGATATGCATAAACACATATTATTATTACTAATAATAAAAGTCATTTCCTTTATTTACCCTTATGAAGTTATTTTAAACTAATTATTAGTATCTTTACAATTAAATCATTTAGAGGCCATAACATAACATCACTAAATTTCCTTGCTGAGGAGTAGACACTTACTAAGTTATTATCATTCTCCTAATTGGTAGGCTAAGCTAGCCTAACTAAACTACAACTTAGTAGCAGCCCATATCTTCCTTGTAGTTATTATTTTTTTTATCAACCCATTGGACCACCGGGCCACTCGAGCAGGAAGCCCTAACCTAATCTATCTATTATATAAGAGGGACAATAACAACCGCAACCAAAAAACCTAAAACTAGAGCTTCACCTTCCAAGTACTCCCCTCGCATCTCCCATACCTATCTCTTCGGCGATCAACCCTTGCAAGCACAGCCAACCCATCTATATCACTCCCCTCTTCTCGACTCAACGTCCATACACAACCCATCGCCCCTCCATCAGGCCGGATAGACGACGAAATCCCGACAGTCTTCCGGACGATCACCGTGTCAAGTGGCGCCGACACGGAAGTCCAATCAGCATCTCGGAACTGAACCTTGACCAAGCCACCACCGGACAAGTTCCTCGTCGCTGGAAAACAATACGTGTCACCAACAGTTTCAGCCGGCCGCCTCGTCATCGTTTTCCAACCCGCGGTCGCCACCACTGTCAGGAACTTCGCTTCCCTCATCCCCGGGTGATTACTCTCACATGTCGAAGACGTCCATCGTGCCTCCACAGTGCGACGACCGTAATAGGACCTCCATCCTCTACGCTCGAGACTGCAGCAGTGCTGCACTTGGCGGCAGCAGTCGGCAGTACCAGTCGAGCTTCGACTTCAACTCCTTGTGACGAGGCCTCCGACCACGTTGCACCGAGTGCCCTCTCTGCAACTGCTTCGCCAACTCGAGAGCTTGCCATTAACGCTCGCTGCCGTGACTAGTTGTCGCTGAAAGTAGAACAGTCGGGTAGTAGCACCCCTCCCACTCGATCTCGGTAAGTTTCCTCTTTGCTCATAGGAAGTTATGTGTAGCAGTGTTCAGTTGGATTCGTATAAACATGGGGAGAGAAAATTGAATACTTGGTTAGTTTTGCATTAATATAACAAAGAGAAGTAGTCGTCCTACTGTTCACGTAGGAGGATTATAGTTCTATTGTGTTGTGTGGTGTGGGAATGATTAAAGTAGAAGATGATGGGAATAGAATAGAAAAAGAGCATTATTTGGTAGTATTATACACTATTGGACAGTGTGCCCCGTTCAAAAATCGGGTACTATAGTACATGTTCACATAAAGCATGCAATGAAGAAGATTGATTTTAGGCAAAGAAAGCATGGTCTAACACTCCAAGAAATCAAAGTGTTGTTTAATTTGCATATAGCCTCCTCCCATTTCCGCTTAATTACTCACATCATAGGTGCTTAATAGTAAATTGGAATAGTTAAATAGATAGTGTGACTCTAACTCTTCTTCACGTGGAAGCACTCATTTTAAGTTGTAAGCATTACAAATAGAACCCCAAACAAGATCACTTTGCAGTTGCCATAGCTTTTCCTTTAGACAGTTTAGATGATGGGTTTGTGATATGTTATAGTAAATATTATATGATCACTTAATAAGCTTTGCTATGTACCTTAGAATAAGTAACTAGGCATGGTTTCATTTAGATATATATTAAGTAGGCCATAAGCCATTAATATACATAAATAAATGGTAATACTACGAGTCATTAAAGAATCCTATCAACCAATTATATTTATGAAATTTTCATATATCTTGCATAATAATTAGTTACAAATACGAATTTTGAATTTTTGTATAGGCTTGGTTTGACACGTGGGTCCTTGCACTCAACAAATTTGGACGAAAATTCAGGCAAGTATACTTTTTCCCACTGTACAGTATTTTCATGCATTTTTCTATATTATTATTTTCATTCATACTTGGTACTGCTTCTCATGTTCATGTCATTGTTATTTTTCTTTTTCATGCACGTACGTTATTTTCTTCTTTTCTATTATATCACTCTAATTCATGTATAGGTTCTGATAGTATTGCCTTGTCCTAAGTCACATTCACTTGACATGTCTTGACTTGTTAGTTGTACTTGACTTGATTCGACTTGACTGGACACATGTATAGTTCATTGGGACGGAGAGGACAGTTACTAGGCATGCGGGCTATATGATATTCTTCTGTTGGCTGATAGTTCGGATGAGCTTTGGTTGTATTGATGATTCTGTTGGCCGTTAGTTTCTTGCTACTGTTGTGATATTCTGTTGGTCGTTATTCTCGAAGGAGATTATGATTATACTATTGGCCATTAGTTTTGGATGAGCTGTGGTTGTCATGGTACCCCTGTCTGTTAGACAAGTGTTGAACGATGTTGCGTTTCGTGTATTTTGTGTAAAGTACAATATCTATTTCTGTCATTTTTTATGCATGTTGTACTGTTAGATGGGCATGTTTTATGTATCTTGCTAGTCCCCTGAGGACCTGATGATCTCTTCAGGTAGTTGATTGTACGAAGTTAGTTACTGATCATGATGGTAGTTGATTACTTCAGATTCATGTATCTTTTGTGATTACATATTTATATTCATTTGCACTCTGATGTTAGCCTAGTTTTATAGACTCTGTTATTTCTTGGAGTCTAATCGGACATATATGCTAGTGGGCTGCAGACCATGAACCATAATGTTCATTCTTGTTTTTATTCTTCTTGTGGATTGAGATAAGTTTAACTTACCATATTAGACACGACACCCTATTCTGGACAGCGTATACGTATTCGAGTTGGGCCGAGTCCGCTTGATACGTAGCTGGCTTGTGCATACACTGTATCCCGAAAAGCGGGTGCGGATCGTATAAGATGTACTTGACTTATTTGTCTAGCCAGTGTTAATTGGACTCATGAGATCCACCATTGATAACTTGGGTAGATAAGCTAGTATCTGCAATAGAGCAAATAGGTTGAAGATGAGAGTTTAGATAGATGTTATAGTCTGAATTAGATATAATGAATTCCTATATTGGATGGCAATTATAACAATATGGTACCTATATAGTTTGGATGAAGGGTATACATGAAATAAACTAGGAGAAACCTCCAGTTCGAGGTGAAGAAGGTATAATGAAAATAAGAAGTGATTCACGAGGAGTACCTGAACTAGAGCATTTTAAATTAAAATGATCTAGGAAAAATTGAAAATTTATCACTCAGTAGTTGCTAGAAGATCTATATTGTGAAGTTGGAAATACAGTACCATGATTAGAGAAGCTTATAGTTGGAAAATAATATTAACATACTAGTAGGATATGAAGATGTGTAGAAACAAATGACAAGGGTAAGATATTATGGTCGCATAATCCAAGAAGAAGGAATGTGATATAGACTTGAGGGATAATAAATTTAGTATTTATGAATTATAATGCTTTTAGAATTTTGATAATTTAGAATAATTAGAAATGTTGATCAGTCTCGATACGAATGTTAAAGAACTAAACACAAGTTTCATATCACATATTGGCTCGTTGGTCATTTTATAAATGATTACCACAAGACCCTTATATTTTAGATTGACACATGGATAGAGGAGTGTAATGGAAGTTAAAGTCTTATAGGAATGATATCTAAATATTATGGGCTACACATAAACTGCTTAGGGCCAAGAATTCAAAATTTTACTAATAGGGTATGAGCTTACTGGACCAAATCCTTAGTAGTAGGTGATGATATGGGAACCTATTTCCAATTTACCATAGCCGATGGATTTTCAAAATTTAGAAATCATATTCTCATTATTGTATTGGTTATATTTTTCTAGGGTATTTAGAATGATTGAATAGATATTTATTGCATAATTTATAGATATTATTTTATTACTATATAAAGGCTTATATTGTATTTCATTAAATATTCTCCTAGGAATTGAATTGAGTTGAGCTTCTAGACTAGGTATGACTGACTAGCTAGATTAGACTTATTGTTGCTAAGAGCGATTATAAGAAGTTAGGCTGGAGGATTTTATTGGGAATACCTAGGTTGATGATGTTGTACCTAAGAAAGTATGATGAGATGGTAATCGTCTTAGCTGCAAAATGAGAGATTTGGATACTACATAGGTCACCTTGAAGATATTGTGTTTGTAGGATTTTAGTACCTAACCCATGCACTTCTTCAAAAGTGAAGGTATGATATCATTTTCATTATAGATATTGGAAGTTTCAAACTGAGATGGTATTGCGGCATCCTTGAGTAACCTAGGCCTATAGGTGGCAATTTTTCTTGATGATGATTTGCGTGATAATAATGATAAGATAATAGATGGTTGTGAAAAAGTGATTTGAGGAACAAATGCCTTAGACAATTAAACTGTATATATGGCAGTTTAAGATTTAGAGAGTGTAGGAATAATTACAAATTATGTTTATATATTTAGAGATATGTTGAGTTCGTTGTTGGGGAGATTGATTTTGAATTTCGAGAAAATTTTTTCAGGTGGATAGATTAAACCCCCTCGTCCAATTTTAAGTATACTTAGCTTAGTGTGAGTTTATGGTTGATTTAGAGTTGATTAGGACTAGAAATTTGAGACAATTATCACTTATTTTATTTTTGTTACACATGGTTACCTTACCATTTCTTCAATACTTGGAATACTATATTAGCCGTTACCTTCCTACAAATTTCACATGCTTAACCTAAGCAATCCGATGCTCAATCCTAACCTTTGTGTCACTCTCAAACGCACTCTCTTGTGCTATAATTTAATCGTGCAACATTCGTGTATAATTTTCTACTCAAACCTAAGCTTTACCTGTCCATTCCGATCGAAAATTTAAGACACAACTTGACTTGTTCCTTGCAATCACTATACGACCATGACATTATATTAAACTTACAACATCCAAGACATTTGTGACACCTAATTAGACTATTACATACTTTCTATTTATTGCAAATTCTAATGCACAATCTCTAGTCCTAATGAGCTATCGGTTTGAATAGCCCAAACCCAGTCTAGACTCAACCCAGACACTTATCATATGGTTCTGCCAAATACCATACACCATTTTCCTATCCATAAAACACCAAACTCCAAGGTTAACAAATCAAAATCTTACATCTAAACTTTTATAAAATGATTTCAGTGTTTGTAGGCTGTAGGGTTAGATAAAGGGGATATGTATGTGGTGTGTTTTCAACCAGGGAACTACAAAACTTGGGTGTTTACTGAGGGATGAGTCTAGGTGAGTGTGTAGGTATGGCAAGTCAGTGAGCATTAGGATATGGCAGTAACAACAGAACTGAAACAAGCGGCAGTATAAACTGCATATAGCAGCAGTTTTCTACAGAATACAGTGGGTAATTGTGTCTATGTGTATGATTAGTATAAGACACCTAATTTTTTGATAATATTTTTAATTATTTTATATGAATATTTATATTAAATTATATTTTAAAGTCAATAATACCTATAGTAGTACTTTATCGTAGTTTTAATTTTTGAAGCACAAATTTATCAATTTCTTTCCATCATCGTATTCTAGACGGTCCACCTTCAGTTTGATATATCATGTCCTATCCAAATATATTCACTTGTGCTATATTTTTTCATGTACAACTTTAGGGGTAAAATAGTCATTTTAGTCTCTACCGTAAAATTTGACTAGTTTTCCAAATAGCAATTAAGGCTCAAATCCAATCCAAATCATTTGACCAACATATGGTTTTAACCCATTTTGAGTCTACTAGCAATGCCAATGGTGTGCCACTTAATTGGATTTCCATGTGCTTTTTAATTTTAAATGGCTCACAAGTCGAAACTATAGACATATTGGACTCAAATCGATCGCAAAAACTCCATCAACCCAAAACTAGTCCAACTAGGGACCCATAGAGCCTATTCTAGGATATCCTAACCTATTAAACATTTCTATACTAATTTTTAGGAATTATTTACAGCCATATCAATTCAAATCTATTTTAAAACAACTCCATAACAACTTTCTAATTTGGACTCGATTTAAATTACTTTGGACATATCTTTGTAAATCTCTTAAACTAGGCAATAAAATCTCACCAAACCAACACCAATCTCTCCCAAGTCTCTTTCTTACGTAGACATGCATCCAATCTCTTTATTTGTGCAGTTTTTATATTTATATCCTAAAAATTGTGAGTTGCTTTCTATTCTCATACATGCGCACAACTACTTCACACGTCGAGAAACCCTTCACCCGACCACTTTTCCCCCTTCCACCACCTCACATAATCTAAGACCTTTTCCTAACGTCCTAGCAACTAATCGAGGAGCACGACAACTTTGGGGAGAGTTACGAAGCCTAGAAGTCCCTGAAAATAGATTCCAAGTCTAAATTTGTTCAGCAGGTATAATATTTTGCATCTAGCATTTTGTGTACTTTTCAACCTCATTATTTTATGAAATTAAAACTAATAGAAGTATCTCTGTGTCTATTTTAGGCCCAATTAACCACCCACACAGTTCCAAACAGTTTGGCCGGGGCGTCCGTTCTACAAACATGTATCTAGAATAGACCAGATCTGTTGTGTGCAATTTTCATCTACTTTCGGGCAACTTCGACCTTCCGTATATTTTTGGTAAGAAATAGACTTTCTATGCTTTCCAACGCATATACTTTTGCAGCATTTTGGTTTCATTTGTTATTTATTAAAAATTTGGACGTTTTACCTAATATCGAAACACAAAATCCATGAGTTCTACATGTCCAATTGATTTTGAAACTTCGTATTTGAAACTTCGTATACCATTACCAAATTAATTATTGTGCATGTTTTCATGACAAATGTATAATTTTTCCTTTTCTATGATTTTTCAGAATTAATGATTTTAGATATTTCTTGTTTCGGGGCTCTATTGTATTCTTAATCTAGGAACATTGTTGTAGAATCAACCTAGGACTTGTATATTTGATTTTTACCAATAATAAATAATGATATAAAATATTTATAAATATTTTTCTAGAATTGTAAATTAATATTTTATGTTAGTAATAAAATACTTTTATAGGAAGATTTGGTAGTTTATAAGCTATATTGTGTAGTATAGAGATTATGACTATCTTTGATGTACAAATATTATTATGGTTCATATATGGAAAGTCCATATATGGTAAGTCATTAGAGAGGTATTAATAACAGGATATAGGTGGATTTGCGGGGAGTAGCGAGGACGTTGGAGTTGGTCAGACGTACACACAGAAAGAGGTTACAAACAAGTATACCTTGCGAATGTTACGGTTTACTGTCTTTTTCTTGTTGCATTATTCTCATTCATTATTGTCATGACGTAGGATTGGTGGGTACTTAACATCTGTATCGTATTCGGATGTCGATGTTATTTTATTGACATTGTATATCAACAATAGGCATTGCGTGCATTATGTCGTATTTATTGACACGATGGACCACAGGACACGACACGATGGATGATGATGATATGATACGAAGTGTGACATAAGATATTCATAGTTAGGGACTCTGTGTTAGTATATAGTACTAGCTCACGTGACTTGTTACTGGTACATGATTTATACATGACTTGACTAGATAGTTTTAGAGAATGTAGGGGGAGAACTCTATCGAATATTCGGCTATCTAGACTCGTGATCATGCTTCCATATTTGGAACTTGGTTATTTTACTCGTGGTCATGGTCTTTGTAGAGCTATGGCTTTGTTCACTCATTTGCCCATCGGTATCATAGCACGGTGCCATGGGTGATTGACAGTACGGCTGGGCCTGGTATTAGGATTGTCCTCAACTGAATATTTATACTTTGATGGTTATGGTAGTTATCTTTTGTTTTATAGATATTCTCTTGATGTTACTTGGCATGCATATTATGTACCTTTTTATGTCCCATGAGGACCTGGTTATTCCCCAGGCTTAGGTAGAGAGGAGGGCTACCCTGAGGTGTATGGTTCTAGAGTCGAGACAAGAGACGTACTGGTGCAGGAGGACGAGATAGTGCCAGAGAATTTCTCTTGAGACAAGCCATTCTGTTTATACATTACTAGTTTATTCCTTTTGTTCAACAGACTTGTAGTTGATTACTTATTTCTATTTGTTATGGTGACAGGTTATTTTTCTCGTACATTTATTACTTGTCTTTACTCCTGGACAGTTAACATTATTATTAGTTTTTTGGACTTGGATATCTGTGTCTTGATTATTCTACGTGGATAAGATTTAGCATTGTACCCTGTGATCAGTGATTGTATTTTGCGTTGTTACGGGTTTATTATCATGATTTACAGCTTGAGTTTTTGCTAATGGGCTTGATAAGTTTGGCCCATTGGTGACGTGCTGCTGGCA
>JANAVB010034721.1:0-44094 GCA_029216955.1 Iris pallida | reverse complement strand
TATATCTATTTATATATATATATGTATATCATATTTTTGTTCTATATATGTATTATATTATACTATACTTAGTATATATAGTTGCTTTATATAGTATATATATTATATATATATATATTATATATATATATATATATATATACCTTCTATTTTATGTATGTATATATTATATGTCTTATGTATACATATATATTTATGTATATATTCTTTGTATATATATATTATCATATATATATATATTATATTTGTAAACATTAATTTTTGTATATATATATATATATATATATATATATTATATAGTGAGTATTTAGAGTATGTATATATACTATATTTGTATATATATATATATATAGTTTAGCATATTTCCTATATATATAATATATATATTTATATATTCTATATATATCTATATATATATATATATATATATATATCTATATATATATATATATATATATATATATATATATATAATTAGATTAATATATTATTTCCTATGTGTATTTTACTTAGCTAGTGTAAATTATTTATATAAAATGTTCATACTTTTATAGTTACTATGTAAACTTTACTTATTAAAATAATAATATTTATTTTGACTATTACCATATTGTATTTTTATTGTATTTAAATTACTGCAACCATTTGGTGTCCAAGCCTAGCATGGGTATTTGGGCCCAATGTGTTTTCACACATTCAAGACCTGTACAAGTCATATTGGACTTGATTCATGGCCTTGGGTCCTGTATTTGAACTTTGGTTCAATTATATGGACAAAATACGCAGATAATTAATTATTGTGTTGCATGCTGTTTTTGATTTTCTAAAAATACTCAAAGTATTGCTAAAATTATGGAAAATAGGTTTTAGATACTATGTTAAGTTAGCTAATTTAGTATAATTTTGTAGTATTTAATTTACTGTTTTGCCACTAGTTTGGCATATGAAACCAAAACTCATTTTCTGTATACTTAGGAAAACGGATTTTTTTATAAAATATTTGTACTGGTTATAAATTCCAGGAAAATTATAATAAATTTCTAAGATTAACAAGGATCACTTTAGTACTTTACTTTAAGAAAAACTAGGCTTTTTGCCTATCTCTAAAATGTTAGAACACAATGATCTTTTGATTTATTTATTGATTAATTACGACTTGTAGCTTTTTGTGTTATTTGGAGTTTTAGTCGTGTTGAACCCCATCCCTCACTAGTATAAAGACCCTAGAAAGTTAGTTAACAAGTGTGTCACCCCACATTGGTCTCCTATGCCAAGTCATCATTTTGGCTAGGTGCCCAGTCACAAGTCGTGTTTCACAAATTAGTGTCCTAGTGTCTTAGCTTAGTGTAAAACTAAGTTGTTGTATTTACTTCTACAGTGACGAGTTACCAGACATCCATAGCATTGTTATCGCAGCTTGTTTTGTTTTGCTTTGCTAGAGGCAAGTACTTTCTACGAACTTTACATACTGCTATAAACCATAAAACTGTGAATCACCAACCGTGTTAAATGCTGATCCTTGGGGTAGCAAGTTAGAACTTCACATGTTGTATTACTTTCAGTTTCTACCATGTTTATACAGTATCTCATGATCTCTCACATGCTTAAATAACGGGTTAAGGGAAAACTGCTAGTAGTGTACGTGATCATGACCCCCTTCTCCGTATGTATTTACCGAGCACCGTTACATTCTATATGTATCTGTGTCGTATGTCTGGTCCCGCGTTTGTGTATGGATATACACCGATGCCGTTATGTCGTATGTGCACATCAGAAAATTGATATGTACCGCTGTACATCCTGATTACCTATTGACTGATCACTCACCTACTACAGTTTTAAACTTTAAAATGTACATCTATCGCCATGCTAAAACATACCTAAAACTGAACCAACATGATATGTCATTCCTTTTCATCACATGATCAGTATTACATGTTTGTTAGATTTAGTACTTGCTCCCGTCCTGACAGGATAACGTTGTAGGTGTCCTTACTGAGGAGGAGTTACTCTGTGACACATACTATGGAGATACTGCCGAGGACCCGCTCTGCTTTACAGGATGTTCCTGCAGGAAACCTCGCCTAGTTGTCTTTTGTTTACTTAGACTTTTGATAGTAGATATGTATTAGACTACATCATTTTGTAACTGGACATGTATCCAGTTTTACATTTCAGTTCACTTGTACTTGGATATTTTACTATATACGACGACTTTTGTGTTTGGAGCATTTATGATTCGTCTTCACTTATAGAACTGTTAGCTCATTTAGTCTTATCCTGTTGTCTTTAAGAACAGCTTACTACGTTTTATCTCAACGTAGGCTGGGCATGACTCGGCCTGGCCCAACAATTTGGGTAGCGGTCGTGACACAAGTTGTTTGATTGATGCTTGATAGTTTATGATAGCTGCATTTGCATTGGTCTAGATGGCTTGTGCACAAGTGGTAGTCTCTCGACGATTCTGGGGGCACCCGGAGTCGATCGGCCTAGGAGAGAACAGGACACCTGGGGCTAGAAGTCCCCACAGAAAGAGGGGGTGTCAGTCTATTAGTGAGATGGGCTAGAACGTCCCAACTGCTAATATGGGTATTGCCCATGGCCACAAGAGTTATTGTCATGCATATAGATAAGTGTCGAAAGAATGTTTGCTAAGAGCTAACAATGCAGAGACGAACAGAGAACAATATTGGTTTTATCATGTTTATGCTAATCCTTGTCTTGTGCGGGATGGACTCGGCTATGGTAAAAATCACTGAAAAAGTGATACATTTGTATTGCTTAAGTTTTGCTATACGAATTGCTTGCAAAAGATTAATTTGTTACCAAGAAGCTATGTTCCACTAAAGAAAGATGTAATATCATGCTTGTAATCTGTAAAGTTCTGAGAAAATGTAATATTGTATCAGAGAGAATCGAAAGCTTGTAATCTGTTCAAATGAAATCAATAAAGAGAATTGTTTCTTGTTACCATTGTGTTCAATGCATGTATTCTGAAATATGTCCGCTGCTGCTTCAATTATCTGCGATACGTTCCGCTGCGGATTGTCAATCTTGTCTTGCTTCAGGTCTTGGCCTTGTGCAAGCGCAACTTAGGCTTGCACGATATCACGCCTTAGTGAGGACGAACGGACTCAAAGAGTTTGAAGCGAGGACGAAAGAACTCTGTGGGATCGGGCGTGACACCCCGCTCCCGTAGAAGCGATCGTCCTCGCTAAGGCGTGATACCGCACGAGCATAGATTGTGCTCGTGTAAGGAGAGTTCCATAACGGCCGATTACAGTAGCTGCGACGGGGTCGTCGCACAGAAGTCCCAAGCAGAGACATTGAATATGCCAGCAAAAATTTAGAACAAAATACAAGTCATTTAAAAGATGCATTTTATTAATATTGAAACAAGGATTAAGGATTACAAAGGAGCGTAAGGCCAAGATTACAAGTCATTCGAGCTCACCCTTCTCACATTACAAGTCACTCAGCTCTCTTTCTCATCTCTCAATACATATCTTGAACCAGCGGATGCTTTGGAAGGCGATGTCCATACATTTTGTCCCGTATAAGTCTTGACTCCACGCGGCCGCACGCTACGAATCGCCAAGGAACTCCACATCATCACCACTTTTCAAAAACTCATCTCTTTATTTCAACCCATCTCTTCATCTTCCCCATATGTTTACCACTTTTTACTCATCTTCCCTCAAATAACTCCCAACTCTTTACCTCCTCCTCTTCCTTATACTTCTCATTATATATCTTTGTCTCTCCTTCTCCCATTTTTCACTCTATCTCCCATTTCTCCACTATGGCCTACGCAAAATGCCTACCCTCCTCTTCCTCCTACAACCCCTTCATGCCATTACCTCTACCCAATGACGCTTATGATCAGAGGATTTTTAAGTCCAGTGCCGCTGCCGACGCCTGGTTCCACTCCTTCGACAACCACATCGTGTCCGAAGGAAGGCCTATCAAATTCAATATCTTTTCCGACCATCGTCCTCTCTTTCAAACAGTAGGACTCGCCCAACTTCTTGACCATCAGGTTGCAGTCTATCCGACTGCAGTACACATGTTCTACTACAATCTCGTCCCTGATCTTGATAACAATGCTATCGAGACTCGTCAATGAGCGCCACTTCCGTCTCATGGCCAGGGACATTGCTAAAATTTTAGAAATTCTAAATCGGGGAGAGGTCCTTTCTACCTTCACGAGACTTCAACTGTCTTCTTCGACGAGTTTGTAGCATCATTGCTAGAGGGCCAAAATCGCCTCCAATTCCAACTTTGTCAAAGCAACTGGAGCCATTCTACTACGAGCTCCATCGCATCGTGTGCTACTCTCTTACTCCCAAATCCGGAGACTATGACTCCATCACTTCCGAGGCTCTTGTCTACATGTACTACCTTTATGCCCGGAAGACCTGGTCGTTCGCCAAAACTCTATTGATCTCCTTCATCTCTGTTTACTCTGCCGGAAGGTGCGCCCTGAACTATGGTATGATTATTACTTTGATCATGGAAGCCAAGGGTATGGACCTCAGTCTCTGCCACACAGATGGTGCTCCCTCCTATTTGGCTCCATCGCGCTTTGCCACTGCTGGGCAATCCTCTCGCTCCACTCAGCCTTCCAGTTCTCAACCTGCTGCTACTGCTCCAACTGATCCTGCTCCCTCGGGCCATTACATGACTCTCACTCAGCATTTCTTCGACATGCGGATGGCTCATGCTGAGGAGCAGATGCAGACTAACACTCGGGGACTCGGCACTCTGATCCAGAGTCGCCTTCATGATCAATGCTACTTTATTCAGCATACTCTTCAAGATAGGAATGCCTTTCTTGATCCCGATCTTCAGGATCGCGATTATCAAGCTTCGCGGTTCTCCGATCATAATGCTTACGGGTTCATGTATCCCGATGGGATTGACCCTTTTGGCGCCTTTCAAGGTACCCCGGGTGATGGAGGCGATGATCCGAGTGATGAATAACTCTGGTCTTTGGCATTGTTGGTCTACTAGTGTGTGGTGTTCTTTTTTTTTAAGTTTTTGTCCTTTGCGGTCCTTCGGGGACTTTGGTCTGGTGGCTTTATAATTTGTCTTACGAGATCCCATTAGGGATAGTCAGTTGTTCTACTATCATGTCAGTCCTGTGTCAGTCTGTAGGAGACATGTACTCATCATTTTCTTATTCAATATATGCATGATTTTTCTCTTATCTACATATCTTGTTTATGAACTCAACCATCTTTGATTAAGTGACAGGGGGAGAAAACGTGTTGAGGGGGAGTAGTCTCATTACAGGGGAGATACTCTCTAAAATACGATATTATTTCTTTTGTCAATTATCAAAATAGAGAAGATTGTTGGCACATTGATTTTGATAACATTAACTTCATCTTCGTGTTTTAGTCTCTCTATCTTTTTTAGAATCAGATACACCGCTAGAGACTCTCAAAGGCTACTACAAAAGATTGGTAAAAACAAAGTCATTGCAATAAGCCTCTCGAAAGACTTAGAGACTGGTAAAAGAAAGACTGAAGAGAGGCTATCAGCATACTCAAAGCTTGTACTCAAAGATCCAAGTTCCTAGAGTATGTACAAGGTCTAGGACAACTGTGAAACACTTAAGGTGGATGACAAACCAAAAGCCTATATAAAATGTTTTCTAAAATTCTTTTTCCTTACAGCAATGGAATATCGACGGTACACCGAATTTTGTGCACAGAAAAGGTTATGTCTACAAATTCTGAATACCGACGGCATACCGGTTCGTACCGACGGTATATCGAATTTTGTGCATAGAAAATATTACGTCTATAAACTCGAAATACCGATGGAACACTGATTCGTACCGACGACATCCCGAATTTTGTGTGCAGAAAAGGTTATGTCCACAAAATTGGAGCACCAACAGTACACCGGTTCGTACCGACGGTACACCGAATTTTGTGCACACAAAAGCTTCTGTCTATAAATTTGACATACCATCGGAATACCGTTTCATACCGACGGTATACCGTTTTATAAATACTTTGAATTTTTGAATGGTCAGATCCATAGCATTAATTGCTCCAACGGCTAGATTTATTACCGTTATTGTTGCAGAACGATATACCGACGAAATTTCGATTGGTACCGACGGTATACCGATCGGTGAATGTTTGGAGAATTAAATGACTAGCTCTCTTGGTTGTTCTATTTAAAGTGGTTGAGTCTTCTCTTTGAAGTCATCCACTTGAGCTTTAAATTTCTCAACCACCAAGAGCTCCACCATTACTACTCTACAAAAGCTTTAATTTGTCATCCAACCAAAAGTGCTAGAGTATTCAAGAGTTTTAATATTCGATCTTCTAAGTATTCTAGAAGATCAAAACATTTCTTTCCCTCAAGTTGAAGTTGACGAGCCTTCGGAGGAAAACTTGTGTGTAAGAAGTTGACGATCCTTCGGAAGAAAACTCGTGTGTAAGAAGTTGACGAGCTCTTCGGATCCAAACTCGTGTTAGAAGCTGACGAGTTCTTCGGATCCAAACTCGTGTGTAACTATTTACTCAAATAGTGGATTAAAGCCGGAGAGAGTTCCGGGACTGGAGTGCCCCTTGAGAGGATACAAGGATACATCGAGTGTTTGATTCTCTCTCTCATTTATTATCCTTTAATTTACTATTTATTGTTGATAATTATTTTATTACCCTATTCACCCCCCTCTAAGGTTCTATATATTTGTGGTGGTGGACACGGACACTTCAGCACATAATTTGTATATTGGCTGTGGATGAGGTGAGGTCGTGGTGGAAGGAGCATGTACAGGGAGGAGACGGCTTTGGGACGAGTAGAGAGAAGAAGTTTTTAGAGGATGATTATATATATGTATATAGCGGTTAGCTAAGTCCTAGGCTTAGTTAGATAAAGACATATAAATTTGGTTTATCTAAAATTATCCTAATTAACTATATAATATTCTAGTAGTTATTATTAAGGAATTAAAAATAATCATTACTAATTATTCTATAATCAAATAAACTTTTAAATCAAAATTAACCTAAATCATAATCTATTAATAGATAATAATAATATTTAATTTAAAGAATATTTACTATCTATCCAAAGTAGTTTTAAATCGCATATTGATATCATCAAGTAATTAATTTAAAAATCTAAATAAAGTAAGTGATAACTATAATAACTTCAAAATAATATTCAATAATATCCAATAATTTAAACCATATAAATTCAAATAAATAAAATAATTAATTACTACCATAAAGTAATATTCGTTACTGCCAATAACAAAAATATATTTTTTTTTATAAATCCAAAATTCTATTTGAAATACTTTTTAACAAATCATTTTATTATAAAAATTATCTATGCTTTTCCAAAACCATTTTTGAAATCAATAATTTGAAAGCCCAAAAGTACTAACCAAATTTTGTAATCAAATTAAATATTTCTATTAAAACCAAATAGTACTTTAATTTTAAGCTTGTTTTTAATAAGATAAATATTCACAAAGTACCCTTTGCAAAGTCTCGACAAAAACTAACCTTTAAGCAATATATATATATATATATATATATATATATATATATATATATATATATATATATAAGGGTAAAATTTTAAAAATTCGGGAAGAGGGGTTACAAATCTACCCACTTTAGAAAAATTTCGTCCTCGAAATTTCAAAGGGCACGATTAGGTACGACTAAGAATATAATCAAGAAACGAAATTTCAATCGATATGAATAAAAACGACAATTGATATAATGAAGAGAATGATATGATTCATGATCAAATTAGTCACGCGTAATCGCAGATAAAAAAAATCAAAATAACAAAATAATAAACAAAAGAAAAAAGGCGATTTGGCACGATCAAAATATATTATGTTTGAGTCACGATCAAATTTTGTTTAAGGATGATCAAGAAAATCGGTTTAACACGAACAATTGTTTATGCATGATCAAAATATGACTAAATTATATGGTCAAAGGTCATAGTCACAATGGTCAAGGTTATAATCGAAATAGGATTAGTTAATCAGGAAAAGTTGTTAGGCACGATTAACTACTGTGGGAATTATATAGGCATGGTCTTTGATCAAAATTTGGGCAAAGTCTAAACATGGTGAAAATCACTTAGGTATGACTAAGATGCAGTCACGATCAAGGTTAATCATGCAAGTCATCCAAGCATGATCAAAATTTAAAACTTGGCACGAGCATGAACATGATCAAAATTGTTATGATCATAGTAGAATAAAAACCTATCATTAGCAATAATTGAGTTGAAATATAGGCACGTTTATGATTATGATCAAGGTCGTTTAGGAACGATAAAAATTCAAATTTGTTTGGCACGATTAATTCGATTAACTATTTAAGCAAAATTATTCAGACATGATTACCAAATCAAAGTCTAGAAAAATTTGCGAATTGACACGACCGAAATATAATCAAATTAATCTAGTTGCAATCAAAAGTCGTTAAGGATGATCCAAATCGAAATCGTTTTAGCACGATCAATTGTGTAGGCATGATCATAGATTCATAATTTAGGTATAATTATGAATCTAGTGGAAGGAATTCAAAAAATAGGTTTCAAAGCTTACTAGGAAGAAAAATAACGATATAAAAAGATAAGAAAATAAAAGGATAAAGCCTAAATTAGAATTTTAAGTGAATGCATGAAATTACAACCCATGAAATCACTAGTCATATGCCAAAAAGGACGTAGTCTCTATAATATTCAAAATTCATATGTATATATGAAGTCACTCTACCGAGAATTTATGCCTCGCTAGTGTACACCTGGCTGTAGTAAACCCTTGGTTTCGTGACCCGACTATGATACGATATCGAATCTTTTATTAACTCTATCCAATATTGACATAATAACTCAGGGATCAAATAGGACAATTACGACATAGTTTTAATAATATTCGATAACCTATACTTACTTGAAATTGCTTCAACTTAGGGAACATGTCACGCCAGTGCGCTACTGGCTGCGAAGAACCCACAATCTCGATAAATCAAATAAATGGCAATAATGTGCTTCTGTCTTGCCATTGTAAGTCAATGAATATTCTTCCAACTATATTCATAAGAATTTCAAAAGAACTTCTAGAAATTTAAACAAGTTGATCATGATAGAAAAAAATGTAAGTATCTGTCCTTGAAGTGAAAGTATCAATTCTGAAAATCAAATGATCGATTAGGTATGAATTTTGAAAATTAATCGATCGACTAGGAAAAATGACCCAAGACGAGAAGTAAAAATTTCCAACTTTTATTTATCTCATACTCAAGATTCGAGGGACAAACATGAAACAAAAACTAACTCGAAATCACTAGATGGATAACTGGGTCATATTAGGCTCAAAAGTCAACGGATGGAAATAGAATATTGACTTTTAGAAAATAATTACTTATGAAAATAAATAAGTGATACGGCCTAGGAAGGAAAATTCAAACAAATTATCAATGCTAAGGAATGAATCCTATGAAGGCCTAATTTACCAGACGAATGGTCTACCTACCTTTGATTCCTACCATCGCATCAAAACAGAATAACATATTCTCCTAGAAAATTCCTCAATTTATCCAATAGGGTTATAGAATTCAATATATCTCTATCTAATTCATATGGCCTATATAGCAACCTTAACTACCCAACAACCAATTTGAATAAGGGACTCATAGTCCTAGACATCCTCCTAAAATCTACTCAATCCTAATTGTGAATGAGAACTTCCTAGTTGTAGGCTCGCAATAGTACGGCTAACTTAAGTACTATCACGAGTTCGCACAATTTACAAAAACTGACCTGTACGGACCACCAAAAAACTTGTCACGACCCGTACCCACTTTTCGGGGTACGAGTGCGTGCGCAAGTCCAAACCTACGCCACGGTAGAACGCTGTCTAACCCGCAATATACAAAGTGCTCATAAACTGTAACTTTATTTGCTCATTCATAAAACTAAATCCATTTACAACATTCAAAGTTTTACATTTATTCGAATACAATGTCTCACAAAATTCTAATATATCAAATTTAAACTATCTCTAGGTTTTGGCTTTCAAGTACACCCGTATCTCCCCAATGCTAAGAGTAGTCGCGACTAACCTGAAAAATTGGTTTTCAGTCAGGAATGGAACGAGTACATTCTAACAGCAGTTCCATTAATTGACAAAAATATAAAACAGTAAATACATGATGCGTGGATAAACAGAGAATTATGGTATAAAAAATATGAGTAAAAGCAGGAGAGCATGGTAATAAAGACAAGAAAGTAACAGTAATAAACGACTGAAACAAAAACAGTAATATATGTCAAGATTGCATTTATCTAGTGAGTTGAAATACCGCTTTCGATATGTAAACGATTAAGGGATAAATCTAGCACCCCGAATGTGGAGTGTGCAACTGCTATCAAGCACATTTAGACCAATGGAATGTTTCTGGCTATATTTATATGTCTACTAGAGTATTTTTTCGTCCGATTAGTGCTTATGGATTCAAACAAGTCATGAATACGGTAATACATCATTCACGAAAAATATGTAAAGAATCCATAACTACCACATCGTGTAACCATCCTGTCGAGAATCAACAGAAGATCAATGTAAAATAATACTAAATACACGAATCATAGAAGTTATTAAATATGAAAACTATCAGAAAATGTACTCGCCTGAGGTTCTTAGATGGTGAAACCGATAATACCCTTGCGTCCAGAATAGTCTGACTGGCTAGGGTCGGTGTGAAGAAGTCTGCATTGGCAAGAAAATATGAACATTCGATCAGTCGTGATTGGGGACAACTCTGTCTAAGCGAGAAAGATGATTTAGGAAAAATAATTCTTTATAATCTAGGAAGTATATATTTATCTAGAAATTATTTATAAACCGTTTAAAAAGCTTTTTATGTATATTTATACCTAAACAAGCATGTTTTAGAAAATATTATTTGTATATATAAAACTTAGTAGAATATTTTATATATAGAGCCCAAATCATTAACATAAACCCTTAATATAGTATAATCATATTTTAGCTTCTAAGCCAAATGCTTTATTTTGAGAATAACTATATATATATATATATATATATATATATATATATATATATATATATATATATATATATTTAATCCAAATGCTTTATTTTGTAAAAATAATAACTAACTAGTCACTTGTTTAAATGTTAACGATACGCTAATTAGTTAAAATAATTAAGCAATTAATGGAAACTTAATAAACTAAATAGACTAAACAATTAAACTAGTCAGCCCATAGGCTCAATGAATCCAACCCAACATTAGTTGAGCCCAACTCATAAAGCCTACAACAGTATAACTTTTATATATAAACACAGATTTGTTCTACCCAGGCGTAAAGCCAAAAATAGTTTATGTAAACCAAAATATCTTTCTTTTTGAATGGGCTTGAGCCCAAGTATAAAGCCCAAATTAATTAACAAAATTATTTTAGCCATACATGTAAAATCCTTGGAAATACCCCTAGAGTCTACACTAATTTTGAAAACAATACATATAGTATCCCAAAATATTGATTTAATTCCTCAATCCAAAGCCTATTATCTAATAACTTTTAAGAGCCCAATACAAAATAATTTAAACCTAATTAATCAAAACTTAATACCAACTAAGTTAAATTCCCAACTTAATATTAAACCCCAGGTGTTTGGTGACCCGGCCCAAACCACAGCATAACTCCCCCCAAATTCGAGTTAAACTTTGATACAGCCGGCTGTATCAAAGTTTTGATACAGCCGGTGTATGACAGGTGGGCCCATCCTATATATATTTGGTTACACGGTTTACGAAAAATAGGTGGGGCCCACCTGTCATACAGCCGGCTGTATCAAAACTTTGATACAGCCGGCTGTATCAAAGTTTTCTCCCCCAAATTCTCTCTCCTGGAGATAAGTAAACATTCACAAATTGAAGAGGAAGGAGAAGAAGAGGAGGAGAATCCTCACCTCGAATCCACGCAACATCGGAGGAAGTCGGAGCCGGAAGGAGATAGGCGAGGTGCAGCGGTTCCGGAGAAAGAGATGGTCCACAGTCGAGCATCACGCTCGGCGGGGTAGTGATAACCAACATCGCCAGTGATGGCGCCTACTGTGGCCGATGGGGTCGAGATCTATTGGCGAGAGGCGGCTGTTCGCTGGTGGAAGCACGAACGGCGGAGAGGTCGACCTGGACGCTCGCTGGCGCTCGGTGCATGGAGGTGAGACAGAGCTAGACAGACGCGGCCGCTTCGAGCGACTTTGACCGCGGAGAACTGACGCGGCGCTGGCCGCTGAAGTCGCTGGGCTTGGCTTGCCGCGTCGTCGGTGCGACTGCGAGTCTGCGGTGGGTCGAGGGGGATCACACGGTTCACGGCGGAGATCGGGTGCTAGGATCGGGCCAGCGCGAGGCTCACCGCATAAGGGTTGCCGGCGTCAGGTGTGGGCGACGCTCTGGTTTGACACCGGGGCGGGCGGAGCTACATGCTCTGGTCGTCGGCGGGGCTAGGTAAGTCGGTCTTGGTTTTGGTGGTGGTGAAGAAGATGGCGGTGTGGTTGAGGTGTGAGCGGTCATTGCCGGAGGTGATTTGCTGGTGGTGATTCGCCATGGTGGCGATGGGTGGCGGTTCTAGACAGTGGTGGTCATTGATGTGTCTTGCCAGGGAGGGGTGTCGGAATGGTGGTGATGATGTCGGTGGTGTGCTCGATGCCAGGGTGGTGTTATGTTGGTGTGGTTGTGAAGAACTGGAAAAAGGAGATGAATTCAGACACGGACACGGACACGGACACGGACGCCTGGGGTCGGACCCGAGGCTGGACACGATCATTTGTGGTGGTGGACACGGACACTTCAGCACATAATTTGTATATTAGCTGTAGATGAGACGATGGTTGTGGTGGAAGGAGCATGTGCATGGAGGAGACGACTTTGGGACGAGTAGAGAGAAGTTTTAGAGGATGACTATATATATGTATATAGGGGTTAGCTAAGTCCTATGCTTAGTTAGATAAAGACATATAAATTTGATTGATCTAAAATTATCCTAATTAACTATATAATATTCTAGTAGTTATTATTAAGAAATTAAAAAAAAATTATTACTAATTATTTTATAATGAAATAAACCTTTAAATCAAAATTAACCTAAATCATAATCTATTAATAGATAATTTTTATTTAAAGAATATTTACTATCTATCCAAAGTAGTTTGAATCGCATATTGATATCATCAAGTAATTAATCTAAAAATCTAAATAAATTAAGTGATCACTATAATAACTTCAAAATAATATTCAATAATTACCAATAATTTAAACCATATAAATTCAAATAAACAAAATAATTAATTACTACCATAAAGTAATATTCGTTATCGCCAATAACGAAAATATTTTTTTATAAATCCAAAATTTTATTTAAAATACTTTTTAACAAATCTTTTTATTATAAAAATTATCTATGCTTTTTCAAAACCATTTTCGAAATCAATAATTTGAAAGCCCAAAAGTACTAACCAAATTTTGTAATCAAATTAAATATTTCTATTAAAACCAAATAATACTTTAATTTAAGCTAGTTTTTAATAACATAAATATTCACAAAATACCCTTTGCAAAGTCTCGACGATAGCTAACCTTTAACAAAATAAAAATATATATAAAAGTAAAATTTTGAAAATTTCGGGAAGGGGGGTTACACAACAACAATAAAGAAGCAATAAGAATGATAAACATATAGAAAGCATGTAATGCCAATTGGTCGTAGGAAGTCTATAGTATAAAATAACGTAGACTAAACTTTCCATGAACAATTAATAATATGGTCTGAAACTGAAATGCACCCTCCAAATCAAGTATGGAAGATCCACAGTGCCGATTGCTGAAATCTGGGAACAACTCAGGGTTAGTCAGGCCAACCTTAACAAGTACTAAAAAGAAAGGCTCAAGAACAAGTCGAAGAAACCACCAAGAATATAGTAGGAAAACATATATAATATATAGCATAAATGAACAGTAATAAACATGGTAGTTGAACGTATGGTACCAACGCACGTTTATAAAATATAAATGCCGGTAACCAAGTATCTAATACATGTAAGGAACAAACAAACAATCACATGTCCCTAAGGTACTGTTAATGCCGGGGCACAATTTTTTGATGGAAAACTGAAATTTCGTAACAATTTGTACAAACAATCGTTATTACGTAACACTTCACAAAAGGTACGTAAGAGAAATTTCAACTAGTGCTACACTTCACAGAAGGTGCACAGAACGTAACCCTTCACAGAAGGTACGTAAGAGAAATTTTACTAGTACTACACTTCACAGAAGGTGCATAGAACGTAACATTTCACCGAAGGTACGTAAGAGAAATTCTACTAGTGCTACACTTCACAGAAGGTGCGCTAATAGAATTCTGATAATACCAACGCAAACACTTTCCCGAAGGTGCGCTAATAGAATCCTGATAATACCAACAAAGAAGGTGACAGGCGAAAGATAGAAAAACTCCTGCTGGGGTGAATGATCACCGTTGCTCAAAGCTTTATTCGCCCCACACGAATAGCTTCTAGGAACCAGCAAGTTCGTCGGAGAACTTGGAACACTCTTGCTCTTCTGACTCCTCGGATGAACACGAACTCTCGTACAAAACTCAACGCTGGTACAATATCTCTCTTCTCTCACACATATTCTAAACACTTGTAAACTTTCTGTCTACCACTTGTGTCTTAGTTCTAACCTGTGAGAGAGAAGGAGGAGGCCTTATATAAGCCCCTGCAACAACTGCCCGGTTAGCACAATGTTAGGGACGTGGTAGTAACCAC
This sequence comes from Iris pallida, assembly GCA_029216955.1. NCBI lineage: Eukaryota > Viridiplantae > Streptophyta > Magnoliopsida > Asparagales > Iridaceae > Iris > Iris pallida. The sequence continues at coordinate 29,234 of JANAVB010034721.1, read as the reverse complement.
CCCAAACATGGAGCAACCTCTCAGAACATGCAAAGACACGTTCTACTGCAAGTTGTGCCACTCGCGTAACCAGCGTAATTTACACTTTACACACACAGCCATTTTACGCAACCTGCACACACTACGCACTCTACGCACACTGCGTACGCTGTACACTCTGCGCACTCTACGCACGTACACGCTGCGCACACTGCGCGCACTGGGCTGCGTACTGGGCTGCGTAACTGGGCCAGCGTAACTGGGCTCGCGTAACGGGCCGCGCAACGTGGTCGCGCAAGTGGCTCGCGCAACGAGCGCAACTTTGCGTGCTAAGTGCAAAGTGCGCCAGCAAAATGCCACATTACGCCTCATGAGCCCGAGTCCGAGCCCGAGCCCGAGTCCGAGTCCAAGTCCGAGTCCGAGTCGCTAAGCCCCTACGGGGCTTAGCTCCTATGGAAATAAATTTCTCAAGAGCAAAAAGCATGAATGCTTTAATTGTTGATTTTAGCCTTTTTCCCATTAGAAAAATAACCCCACATGGCAAACCCATGTGCACCTCCACACCACATGTGCATCTCCAATAATAGCAAAGCTAATATATAGAGATACAATCTCTTTGTTTTTTCGATGTGGGATTAAAGCTTTCTAAAGGAAAAAACCAAAACTCCAGCAATCCTCCACATATCTCTATATATGGGTATAAGTGTTCCCCACAGTAACTGTCCATTATGCATTAGGAGAGATGTCGCTGACGACTTGAATCTTCCCGCATGGGTCAAAAATCATACTATAATACAAGAATGGACTAAACCTTGAATTCTGCATCATAGCTAAAATTCTTTCCACTCACATAATGTAGTTACATGTGCTTCTGGCTACACATTAAAGGCCCTGTGCCAGCCTGGTTTCAGTGTATAATTTTGGGTGTCTATAAGTTTACCCTCAAGAGACGGCCTGATATCTCTTTGTCCATACACTATAGGTGAGTTCATTATAAAGAGACATGGCATGAAGCGCTTTGCGCTTCCCTTGCAGTGCTACGCCGCTATGACATGGCTTAAAGCCAAGGCCTTACTCCGTACCGGGAACCTTATCGTAGTGTCATACTACTGTAGCTTGAGGTAACCGCCTCTTTGTAGTACCAAACTACCCAGCATGAAGCCTTAGGCTCCCTTGCGGTGTTACGCCGCAACGATATGGCTTGCAAGGCCGAGGCTTTATCCCTAACCTGGTACCTCATCGTGGTGTTGTGCCACTGTAACATAAGGAACTCCTCATCTTTGTAGTGCTGACTACACCCCTCTTTATTTTTAACATACAATATTAGGCTAACTGCTTATTTGCGGTGCTACGCCGCTGTGACTTGGCCTGCTAAGCCGAGGCTTTATCCTATTCATGGGCAGCACCCTACATATAGGAACCTCATTATGGAGTCACCCCACTGTAGCATGGAGTTTCACTCCTTGTAGTGCTGCTCTACCGTGCTTCCTGTAAAGCACACCAGGCATTCACTCTGCCTGAGAACTCATTAAGGCAATTAAGCCAACCTTCCCACAGGAACCGTTTTTTGCAGAAAAAACCAGTAGACAACAGTGGTTGTAGGTCCATAACCTCTCCATGCCCGATAGAACTTATACCCACCGTTCCTGATATTCTTCCAGTTAATGGTCCTCCCTTGAACCAAAAGCTAGATGCCTAGTAGATAAATCTTTGAACTAATAGCATAAAACTTTATGGTAGGAATACAATAACTAATATCAGAATGCCTTCAAGCCCATTTTACATGCTGAGTCATCGACCAGCTGGCGCTTGAGGCCCTTGGTGAACGGATCCGCCAGATTTTCCTGACTCTGAACATCAATCACTGCAATTACACCTCTCTTAATAAGATCGTGTACTGTCCTGTGCTTTAACCGCACAGTCCTCTTCTTTCCGTTGAAAAGGTCATTTGATGCCACCGCCGCAGTCGCCTGGTTGTCGTAGTATATCGGTATTGCCGGTATTTGCGCCCCAACCACTGGAAGATCATACATGAGCTCCCGAAGCCATTCAGCTTCCTCGGCTGCGGTATCAAGTACAAAGAACTCAGATTCCATGGATGACCGAGAGAGCATAGTCTGCTCATCGATTTCCACGATATAGCAGCTCCACCCATTGTGAAAATATATCCACCTGTGGACCTTTCGCTCTCCAAATCTGAGTACCAACTGGCATCACTGAAGCCTTCTACTACCTGCGGATCTCCGCTGTAGTACAGTGCATATGTCTGAGTCTTCTTGAGATATCTCATAACCCGTTTCACAGCCTTCCAGTGTTCAACACCAGGGTTGCTCGTGAAACGACTCAGCATTCCCACGGCAAAAGCTATATCAGGCCTTGTGGCATTAGTAGCATACAACAAACTCCCGATTATGCTAGCATACTCCAGCTGCCTGACGCTTTCTCCTGAATTAGGCTTCAGCTTCACATCACACCTGTATGGCGTATCGATCCCTGGAAGATCCCGATACCCATAACGAGTGATCATTTTCTTAATATAATAAGACTGTGACAACGCTAGTCCAGTGTCTGTCCGGATGATCTTGATCCCCAAGATCATATCAGCTTCCCCCAAGTCCTTCATACTGAACTTGCTCGAGATGAACCTCTTTGTATTCGTGACACAGCTCATATCCGTACCTAGGATAAGCATGTCGTCTACGTACAGACAAATGATCACACCTCTTCCATCAGCGAACTTCGTGTAAACACACTTGTCCGTCTCGCTGACCATGTAGCTATTTGACCTTATAACTTTATCAAATTTCTCATGCCACATCTTGGAAGCCTGTTTAAGATCGTACAAAGATTTCACCAACTTGCAAACTTTGTCTTCAAGACCCTTGCCGACAAATCCCTCTGGCTGTTGCATGTAAATCTCTTCGGTCAGCTCGCCATTTAAAAAAGCCGTTTTGACATCCATCTGATGTATCACCATCTTATGTATTGCTGCAAGAGAAATCAACATTCAGATGGTGGTCATCCGGGCTACTGGAGCATATGTGTCAAAATAGTCAATCCCCTGCTTCTGAGAAAACCCCTTGGCTACCAACCTAGCCTAGAACATGTCAATAGTTCCGTCTGCTTTCATCTTCTTCTTGAAGATCCATTTCCATCCGATGGGTTTCGCTCCTTCAGGAAGATCAACCAACACCCAAGTGTTATTTGAGGTGATGGAATCAAATTTATTGTCAATCGCCTCCTTCCAGAAAATTGCGTCTCTGGTCTTCATCGCCTCATCGTATATAAGCGGATCTGCTTCCACATGATAGGTGACAAAGTCACTTCCGAAGTCCTTCGGCCTCCTCACACGCTTAGCTGACGGCTCAGCTTGTTCTGGTTCAACCGTTGTTTCAACAACATCTTCTTGGACCACATCTTCATTGAAGACTTCAGTTTGCTGTGCACCCTCATTGTTCTCCGGTACATCCGCAAGAACAATATTCTTGTGCCTAGCAAATTTGTCTTCAAAGTATTCTGCGTCGCGAGATTCAATGATATGATTTGACTCAATATCAAGAAATCTCCGAGCATCACTCTTCTCTGCATACCCCAAGAAGATCGTCTTAGTAGTCCTTGTCCCAAGCTTTTGAATCTTCAGATCTGGAAGCTTGACATATGCTAGACACCCCCATACTCGAATGACATTCAAGTTAGGTCTGACCTTGAACCAGAGTTCATGAGGAGTAACGTCTGAAGTTGCATGAGGCACTCTATTTAGAATAAAAGTGGCCGTCAATGCAGCTTCACCACAGTAGCACTTAGGAAGGCCAGAAGTCAACAACATTGAGTTAATCATTTCTGTTAACGTTCTGTTCTTCCTCTCTGCTACTCTGTTTGATTGAGGAGAGTACGGAGCCGTAGTCTCAATGACAATTCCATGTTTTTTGCAGAACGATGCAAATTCATGAGACCTGTACTTCCTACCTCGATCACTTCATATTCTTTTGAGTTGTTGTCCAGTCTGCCTTCAGCTTCGGCTCTGAACTCCTTGAACTTCTCGAATGCTTCATCTTTAGCCTTCAGCAAGTAGACGAACGCATACTTAGAGAAGTCATCGATGAAGGTTATGAAATACTTCATCCCGGCCTTTGTAGAGAACTGTTTGAAGTCACAAATATCGGAGTGTACCAACTCCAGAAGATCTGTACTTCGATTAACCCAAGGAAAGGGTTTCCTTGTGATCTTCGTTTAAGTACAAACTTCACATTTCTCTACCTTACCCCCACATTTAGAGATAAGTCCTAGACTAGACATTCTGTTTATTCGTTTACAATGAACATGTCCTAGCCTATTATGCCACAACTCAAGAGTATAAGCAGAAGGAGTGACTTCATTAATTACATTAATTATATTGGACTGATTTATAAGCTGAATTTTGAACATTCCTTCGGTATAAAAAGCTTTTCCGAAATATGTTCCCCTGATAGAGATCACCATCTGGCCAGCATTGATGTCCATCATGAGGCCTGCATTGCAGAGTAGGCCTCCTGAGATCAGGTTCTTGGCGATAGCAGGTACGTGCTTCACGCCTTGAAGCGTCAGAGACTTGCCAGAAGTCAGCTTCAATACCACCGTCCTAATCCCGAGCACTTCAGCTTGTGCCTTGTTCGCCATCATAACCACTTCAGAAGTAGGTGTGTAGGTGGTGAACCACTCTTTACTGGAGCAGACATGGCAGGAGGCTCCAGTGTCTACCCACCAGTCAGAGTCAGTCCTTACCGCATTAACCTGCACAATCATAGCAACAATGTCAGTGATCATAGATACCATACTAGGCTCTCCTTGCTCTGATTGCTTGGTCTTTGCTTTGCACTCATTCTTAAAGTGGCCCTTCTTGCCACACTTGAAGCAAGACATTTGAGACTTTGGCTTCTTTTTCTTGATAGAAGTTCCCTTGACTTTTAGATTGTCAGGGTCCTTCTTCTTGTTATGGGAAGCCGCCTGCTTTCCCCTTGGTTCCTTGGTATGAACCAGATTGGCGTTAGCCAATTGCTTAGACAGTATGTCCACCTTCAGTTGAGCCCGCATCTGGTCCTCAACATAGATTTCCTGCAAGAGATCTTCAAGGCTGATCTCAAGCTTCTTCCTATGCATGTTTGCATAGAACTTGCTCCACCCAGCGGGGAGCTTTGAGACAATCCCTCCAACAACAAACTTGTCGGGGAGGGACATCGCCTCGTCTTCCAGCTTCTGTCGCAGTTTCAGGAACTCCTTCACCTGCGGTAGCATAGACTTTTCGTCCTCAAAAAACCACTTGTGATATTTTTCAACCACAAATATTTTACTACGGTTTTTGTCTTCTTCGTAGAGTTTTTCTAGAGACTCCCATATGTCTCTAGCGATAGTCTTCTTAGAATAGGATTCTGCAAAGGAATCTTCCATAGCATTCAGGATAAGCAGCCTGCAAATACTATTTTCCCTTCTCCATTTTGTTTGAAGTTTAGTAGCCGCGGTGATTGCGGCAGCAGATCCAACATCTGGAACAGTAGGTTCTTCCTCCAGAAGCACGTGATCTACGTCTTTGAGTTGAAGGGTGAGATATACCTGTTTGCAAAAACAAAAGTGTAGAACTTTATTGATACAAACTTTGTAAAAGATTACAATTCGAATTCTGGGAATGGTACAACTGTAGGAATCCAATCTAGATGACGATTGCTTTATTCCTTGGACGATGTGAACTTTGAAGACGATAGCCTCTGAAGTTGAAGACAACTCTGGAATTGAAGGCAAAAAGCCTCAAAAATTGAAGGCAAAAGCCTCAGAAGAATGCAGCAGCACTTGGGCAAGAACTCCTGAACTCTCTGAACTTTGAAGTCTGATCTCTCTATAATCTGATCTCTGATCCCCTTTGAATAGAGACTTGAAACTCTATTTATAGAGTTCTGAAAAATAACTAACTTTTAGTTATTCTGGACTGCGCATGATGGATTGCGCAACAGTGAACTGCGCAGGCAGTTGTTGGATCGTAGTCCAACTGTCTGGGACACATGGCATCATTTGATTGAAATGTGCATGATCGTGCATAGACAGTTGCCACGTAATGAGCAATTGATGGCATGAATGCCACATGTACTTTGTCAGTTATGTTGATGAAATGTGCAACCTGAACTGTGCTGGCATTGGATTACGCAGACTTGGACTGCGCAGGAATAGATTGTGCCAACACGGATTGCACTGCCAGCTGTCCTCGAGCGTCGTGCTACACGATTAAACGAACGGTCGCCTCGTTCTCCGCACTGTCAGCTATCAAAAGATTTGATTTGTGTCAGGTAATGATGATGATCTGCCACGTCAGTCTGCGTGCTTGGTAGTGTGCACAATCTAGTATGCACAATCTGTATGCTGCGCAAACTGATGTCTGCGCAGTTCATTTGAAAGTGTTATTTCTTGATCTTCATGACTTTGTTGATGTGTGCAACTTGATTTTTTTAGGACCTACAAGACCCCCTTCAAAGTTTTCGAAAGTTGAACTTATTCAAAATTTTGAAATACTTTGAATTTTTGAAATTGAAATCAATTTGCGCATGTAGTGAGCTGTCTGCGCAATCTGAGGGATTAGCCCCATTTTTAGGCGCAATCTAAGGCGGCCGTTTCGATTTGAAAAACTATAAATAGCTCTTCAATTCCTTCGAAGTGTTCTTTACTTGCTTTCTTCGTGCACTTGAGAGAAAAATTTTCGAGCTCTTTCTTCCTTTCTTCTCCGACGATCTCGATGGCTCCCCGACGATCCTTCGCCGCTGCCAAGGGAAAAGCCCCCGCCGAATCTTCGGCAAGGGTTGCGCGACGTGCTTCTCGTCACGAAACTGCTCATCCCGCGCTGCAAGGTAGATAACCAAATCAAAACTCTTTTTAGGGTTTTGATCTCACTATTCTTTCAGAATCCATCTCTTTTTAGAGATGTGATCATACTGCACCACCCTTTTTAGGGTTCTGGTTGCACAAATCAGTTCGTTCCTCATTTTTATGAAGGACGACATTCTGCGCAATCGGTTGAACTGCGCTGACAAAAGTCAGCGCAACTTGCTGATTTGTGCGAGACTGTCAGTGCAAACTGATGACTGTTTGTTTGCGCAGTCTGATTATTGTGTAATCTGATATTGCACAATCTGATGTATGCATAAACTGATGACAGAATCTTTGTCTTGACTTGTACTGAATTTTTGTTTTCTCTGTCTGATGTAGTTAATACTAGAGAAGATCCTGGATATGAGGACTTTGTAGGAACCCTTTCAGAGTCAGAATACAAAGAGGACCTTTCTCATGTGCACTATCCTCAATATGATCTGCCAACTTCCCGTCAGGCTATTTTGATAGCCTAAGATAATGAGACATTGCTATGTTTGATGAATGGACAACCTCTGGAGTCAGCAGATGCTGTCATTCACAAGAAGCCCTTATTCTTGTTCGGCGAAGCTTTTGAGAAAAGTTCTCAACCGAGACAAAGGATGGAAAAAAGGATTGTCCATCAGACGGATAAGTCATTCTCAATACCAGATATTTCCCGCTGCCTTCCCTTATCCCGGTATGCTCATGCGAGCTATCCGAGGAAGATGGAATGGAACCTTACACCTTTCCAAGATGCCCGTCCAGGAAGGATTTTTGTGAAGAAGGGGCCGAACAAGAAGGACATGTTTTACAGTTCCTCAGAACGGTACAGTGTCTTGTTAAGAGGTTTGAAACCCGGTTGTATTCCGTCGGAGAATTCTTCCTTGTTATTGCCTGTCAGAACTCCAATATTCGTAAATGAGTTTACGAAGGTCGAAGGAAGGTATCCTGAGCAGGACATCAGATTAACTTGATTGGTGAATCCAGATTTTAAGAGATAGAACTGCATAGCAAACTGGATTCTGACCAAGTTTGAAAACAAACTTCAGCAAATCAACTTGTACCAAGCAGTGCATGCCACTGTTTATGGTTTTGCTCCAAACCCGCATCTGTTCTTGGCTCTAGCAGAAAGGTACAATTACAGAACAGGGACTTTCATGACTCCTGGCGGAGAAATCGGGTTTGCACTTCATGAGATGCAGTACATCTCTTACTTGCCAACGGGAGATGCCCCATATGAAGAATTTGTCCCAACCAATGATGAGTTGGACAGACTTCGGAAAGAGAACGCTGAAATGGTAGCAGTCTTCGAAGAACTGCTATGTCATTATAAAATCTGTTCTCTGTTCTACAAAAGTGCTACATCAAATACCTGCTATTCCTCAAAATGGTTGCCTTATCTGTTTCTTAACCACATTAAAGAAACGAAGACCAAGGAATATGATAGATGCTATCCTGACTTCTTTAGACCACTGAGCAGCAGTGAAGTGGTGAAACTGATGGAGGAAAGTGGGGATTTGGATGAAGAGATGAAGAATGATCATCAATGTCCTCCTTTGAAGAAAGGAGATACTCTCGAGAGTTATTTGAGAGTAGGATATAGATTTATGTCAAAAGAAGCCCAATTAGCAGAGTTTCTGACATATTGGCTCCGTCGGTTTGTAGTCCCAGGATCGAGTGCTGTAGATCGCTTCCATCGTGGTGTTTTTTTTGCTGCCGTTAGATTAGTCTTCGGCTACAAGATGCATCTTTTGTCAGCGATGACTTGTAAGTTGAATGCCGGTCTTCGTCTGTACGTTGATCTGATGCTGAAAGCTTAGGGTGAAAAAGAATTTCCTCGGCTGGAATTGCCGTATACATATCTATTTGGGTGGTTGCTCCTTTACCATCCTACTTTGATGGACCCCGGCATGGGACCGGTCGACGGCAGCTTTTTGCGGAGATACTCTCATAGTAAGTGGAAATACACTGCTCTGAGAGATTGTAGATATGCTCTGAACCTGAGCAAAGGATGGAACTTTTGTTGCACTCCTCCTCCTACTGGATATGAACAAATACCGACAAATATGATTGACTCAAAGATGCAACCTTTGAGCCGTGCAGCTTTTGAGTGGTTGAAGACAATTCGACCGTCCCATTTGGTGTATCGGTTCGAAGAAGAATGTTATTTAGAGCCATATCTCCCCAGTCGATTTGCTCGGCAGTTCGGGTACGACCAATTCCATGTGGGAAATGCTATCACGTGCCTTCAAGGAAAGGGTTTCTTGATAGATGGGGCCCGAGCTTGGGCTTATTATAATGCTCGAGATACGAAAGTAACATTCTCGATGCCAGTAAATAGCAATCATGGCCCTCGGATGCTATTTACATACTCAGTATTCTATACATCTTCAAACACCTTTGCTGAAAATTTCAATCTCGCGGATAGCTTTGCATCTTCAACAAGATTGAAGAGGGGAGGAATCGCCATGTCACTCACAGGAAATAATGAAGTACATGAGCCAGTAGATGCACCATTGGAAGCTTCAAGGGACGGTATGTTCCCTCAAGAGGTTAACGTACCACTACGTATTTCTTTGAGGGTGGCTAAATCTCCAGCCAAGAAGAGGAGAAGAGAGGAGCCTCCTGCTCCGGCAGCAAAGAAGAAACTGATCTTAGATCATTCCTCTGAAAAGATTACCACTAGATCTCAATCTCGGCAGCTGGCCGAGACAATTCAGCAAGAAGAAGCTATCACTCCGACCTCTGTTCAAAAACAAGTCGAGACAATAGATGCAGAGAGTCCTGAGAGACCTCTTCATAGAAGGAAAAGGTTGGTCCGTAGAGGACAAGTTTCATCTTCAATTGTAATAGACGCTGCAGCGGGAATCACCATGCCCTCTCCAACTCCTATTTCTGAGACTGGACATAAAACTCCTAGTCCGGAACAGAGAGAGGAAATTGAACAGAGAAATGAGGCTGAAAAGCCCAGAAACAACATTGCAGAAGAAGAGTATAATGCCGTCCGATCTCTTTTACCTGCTGCGAAATCTTCTCAACTGCCTCTTACACCTGGGGCCCTTCGCGCAGAAGAAGATCGTACAATGATTGAAGCTTTAGAGCACTGTGACTTCGGCTCACAGGAAGACTATGTTGATCAAGCCACTGATACTAATAGTGGGGAAGTACCAGCAGAAGATGAAAATAATGAAAGTTCATTATCAGAGACGACGAAGACACACAGGATCCCGAAAGGGATGATGAAGATCATATATCCACTAAAGCTGCTGATGACTCCTTGGATCCTGAAAAGGATATTGAGGAAGAGGCAGCTCCAATAACTGAAGAAGTGGCCTTGAAGGAAATTTTCGCCGTCGATCCCCAAGGTATAAAATGAAATCAACAATCTTCTTTAAAATAGATTGATAGCTGACATTTTACATATGTACTCCATGCAGAGATTGAAGCTCCTCCAGCACCTCCAGTATGTCTGGATATAGTTCTTGCAACGAAGATTGCTGGTAGCAGCCGTCATCTCTCTTACGGCTCTGAAGCAGGCAGCAGCCAAGCAGTAGCATCTGAAACTACTTCAGCTCAGCCAGACTCTGCTCCTGCAGATGACAAGCTTATGGCTGGATCCATCCACGGTAATGCATGTTTTCATTTCTAATTTTCTTTATCAATCGCCAATGACAGACAAAATGACAATATTCTAATTTTGCAGAGGAACGACCAGGAGGGGCAACGAGCTCCACTTCGGTTCCTTTAATCAAAGAACCTGCAGTTCAGACACGAGAAGTCGAGCGTCCTACTGCTTCGTCATCGACATGAGTAACTGCGACTCCTGACGCTCTGGCAACTAATCAGCTTGTGATCCAATCATTTACCAGATGCTTTTTTGAGTCTTTGGGACCTCTAGTAAATAGAATGATGGAAAAAGAGGGTACTGATTTTTTTATGGTTAGAGGTCCAACCTCTCTCTTAGTAAGGGCTATCCGAGAACAAGGTGACGAGGCTCAGGCCACTTTCCTGGATCATATTTTGAATGAGCTAGAGATTTCCATCAAAAACTATAAAGAGCTCAACCAAGGAGAAGTAGAGTCTCAAGTGCAGGCAGAGTTCGAACAACTGACTCAGGCAGCGGCAATTGAGAGAGTGAGCCTCCAAAATTTCTTGGATGCTTATACTACAAAAGCTGCTGAATATAATTCTAAGTTAGAATCGGTGATCTCAGCTGCTGAACGGAGAGAGAAGAGAATTGCAGATCTGAAAATGGAGATTGCTCGTCTTGAAGAAGAACTAGAAAATGAAGTTACAGAACACCAGACAGCGATCCAACAAATTGATGCTCTTACTCAGGAAAGGAATGAGTATGTAACAAAACATAATGATGAGATCACTCGCCGAATGGTCTCCATGCCCGTTTTCAATGAAGAAACTGGGATGGAAGAAGCCAGGAGAAGGGTGATGACATCACGTGAAGAACGGTTGCATATCCTGAAGCAGCAAATTGCTACTCTGATAATACCTCCGTCTCAGTAAAATATTTTGTATCTTTTGTAGCACATGTGCTTTTGTAATGTCTCATATTTTGATTAATAAAAGACATTTTGTTGTGGCTCTATCATTTATTGCATATCTTGTTCAGATATAAATAATAGAGATAAAAAATGTAGTCAGAGGTGCAAGACATAATATATTTCTGAATTTTGTAGGAAAATAATTATATTCATTATATCTGCTCAGAGGTAATATGGACGTGGCAGAATATATCGAATATTATTATTTCAATAGATAACTTAATCAAGGATGATAAGTTACTGATGTGAATGATTAAATGAACGAAAATGAATCATCAAAATGAATGGATAAAACCGTCTGATGATGATGAACGGATGAACCGTCAAGTGATAATGACTGAACGGGCGAACCGTCAGATGGATGTGAATGAACGGACGAACCGTCGGATGAATGTGAACGGATGAATCATCGGATGATAATAAATGAACGGTGAACATCAGGTGAATGTGAATGAACGGATGAACCGTCGGGTGAATGTGAATGAACGGATGAACCGTCGGATGAATATGTCGTTTTGTTATTCGAAAAATCTCTGTCTATAAATAGAACAGAAATTTAGCAGAAATGAGTACTTCCACTTTTCTAACATAAAAATGTCGTCTGGAGATGCACCCAAGAAGACTGAACTCGCCCCGAAGGTTGAAGAAGGCGTTGAAGAACGTCCGGCCGAACCGGTTCAATCAAAGCAGGCAAGGGCAGGTGAAGGTTCGTCTGCACCAAAACCACCGCGAGATATTCTGGACTTCCTGCTTGAACCAGGAAAGACTGAAGAAGAAGAGGCCATGAGGCTGGCTGCTTGTAAGTTCCTCGTGGGCTCCAGCAAGGAGATTCTCGGCTCTTTTGCTGACCGTATCTTTGAGAAAGACGGCAGTGGTCCGCGTCCCAATGTTAAGAAGGATGATAGTGATCTCCCTTAATATCATGTACTATCATTCATGATGAAATAAAATTTTATTTATGAACTTGGACTTGTCTGATGATTTACAAGCATTTACATTTATACATAGTACTTTTTAAGGAACTTGCCATTGATAGGCATTATTGCAATTCGACCATCGAGCTCTGAGAGTTGATAGGCCCCATTTGAGAAGACTTTGTTTACAACATAGGGACCTTCCCACTTCGCATCAAATTTGCCTCTGCTCATGTGAGTCATAGTCATAGGACGTCTGACTGTTAGAACAAGTTCACCTTGTTGAAAGGCTCTGACTTTAACTTTGCGGTTGAAAGTCTTCGATATGCGGGCTTGATATAGCTCAATATGTTGCTGAGCCATTAACCGCTTCTCATCGAGTGCCTCCAATTCTTGAAGTCGAAGAAGGTCGTTGTTCTCTGTAGTGAGCTCATTGGCAATGGCAATCCTTAAAGAAGGAATTTGAAGTTCTAAAGGGAGAACTGCTTCACAATCGTACACCAGAGAGAAAGGTGTAAAGCCTGTAGGATTACGGACCGTAGTTCGATAGGCCCATAAACATTCGCCAAGCTTTTCACTCCAGTTCCGTTTGTTAGTAGATACAAACTTCTTGAGGAGATTGATAATAGTTTTATTGAAAGCTTCAGCTAATCCATTAGTAGCAGTGTAAGCTGTCGAAGCGACATTGTCAATTCGGTGATCATCACAGAATCTTGTGAATTTCTGGCTGATGAATTGCGGTCCGTTGTCATGGATGATTCGTCGAGGGACACCAAATTGATAAATGACATGGTGTTTGACGAAGTTAATAACACTGCTGGTTTTGACTTCAGCCAAAGGTATAGCTTCAGCTCACTTAGAGAAGTAGTCGGTTATTGCTAGTATGAACCGATGTCCTCTAGAAGAAGGAGGATTGATGGGACCAATGATGTCCATGCCCCAAGCTTCGAAAGGCCAGGAGACGGCTGTCGGATGTAGAAATTCTGATGGTTGATGAATGAAATCTGTATAGATTTGACAAGGTCGACATTTTCTTGCATATTCAATGGCATCTGATACCATAGAGGGCCAGTAGTAACCCATGCGTCGAATACGATCTTGTAGTTTAGGACCAGGTTGATGTGCTCCACAAACACCGTCGTGAGCTTCACGCAATACTTGTTTTGCTTCATCACCAGCTAGACAGCGCAAGAGTAGGCCGTCATAAGTTCGCCGATAGAGAGTCTTGGTGATCTGGTTGTAGTAGAATCGTAGAGATCGTCGACGAATACTTGTAGCCTCCTTAGGATCTTCGGGAAGTATGTCATGAACCACGAAGTCGATGAAAGGAGTTCTCCAATCTTCATTGATAACATTAACTTTAGCAAGATTACTGAACTCGATGTTACGATTGTTTTCGACACAAAACAATTCTCGATTAGAGATAACCACCACTTGTTGTCTTCTGATGGGAATGGCTAAGACTGCTGTAAGATTGGCCAAAGCATCTGCCTCAGTATTGCATGCTCGGCGTACATATTCAATGAAGAAAGCTTTGAATGATATAGCCATGTTGATTGTTGCTTCAAAGTAAGGTACCAGATCTTGATGGCGGACTTCATAAGTTCCTCTAACCTGGTTGACAACCAGCTTAGAGTCGCCGTAGACTTCGAGATATTTGATATTCAATTACTTGGCTAATTGAAGACCGATGAGTAGAGCATTGTACTCTGCTACATTATTGGAGCAGGATTCATCTAGAGAGTAAGCTCTTTGGATAGTTGATCCGTATGGAGAAACGAGGACAACTCCGACTCCTGCTACAATGGCACTATTTGGTCCGACCCTGGATGCACCGTCGAAGAATAAACGCCAGGTTGGAAATTCTTCAGAGATCATATTGACTTCCAATGTCTCATCTGGAATTTCATCGTAAAGCTTGGATGTTTCTGGTACAGGATGAGCCGCCAGGAAATCTGCCAATGCTTGACCTTTGACAGACTTTTGAGGAACATACACCATGTCATATTGGGCTAGAAGAATGGCCCATGTAGCCAGCCGAGAATTAAGTGTACTGGGCTTTTTCATGAGTACCCGAAGAGGATTAACTCGGGAAATGACATGAATGGTTTGACCAATGATGTAATGCCTTGTCTTTTGAACAACAAACATAAGAGCTAGACATTTTTTTTCGACCGGACTATAACGGTGTTCAGCACCAATCATAGTACGACTGAGATAGTAGATGGCCTGTTCGTGACCCTCTTTATTCTTTTGGGCAAGTAAAGCACCCAATGAATGGTCCATAGCACGGACGTACGTCAAGAATGGAATACCTGAGATTGGTGGCACCAAGACTGGTGGGTTCAAGAGATATCGTTTGATGTCGTCGAATACTTGTTGACATTCTTCAGTCCAAATAAAAGATACACCTTTCTTCATTAGTTGAGTGAATGGTCTGCAGCGTCCGGACAAATTCGAAATGAATCTCCTGATGTACGTAAGTCGACCTTAGAATCCTCGTAGCTCTTTTAGGTTACGTGGAGGACGCATCTCTTGAATGGCTTTAATCTTCTCGGGATCCACGTGTATACCCTTAGAGGTAATGACGAAGCCAAGAAACTTACCACTAGAAACACCCAAGAATGACTTGGTGGGATTCATCTTGAGCTGATGTTGGCGCATGAGATTGAAAATTGTTCTCAAGTCTTGGATATGATCTTCTTTCAGACGACTTTTAACAGCGATATCATCAACATAACATTCGACTGTTTTATGAAGATGTTCTCTGAAAATGGTACTCATAGCCCGTTGGTAAGTTGCACCAGCGTTCTTGAGACCAAATGGCATCACTGTGTAGCAATAGACTCCCCGAGGAGTACGGAAAGATGTGTGTTTTTCATCTTCGGGATTCATCTTGATCTGATTGTATCCAGAGAATCCATCCATAAAAGATATTCGCTCGAACCTACAGGTATTTTCAATCATGACGTCCGTGATAGGGAGAGGAAATTCATCTTTTGGACATGCTTCATTCAGATCTCGAAAGTCGATGCAAACTCGAACTTTGCCGGTTTTTTTCAGAACTGGGACGACATTGGCTACCCAATCGGGATGCTGTTCTTCTCGAATAAAGACACAAGCGATGAGCTTCTTAACTTCATCGTCGATTGCGTCCATCATTTCTGGCTTGAAACACCGTTGTTGTTGTTTGACCGGTTTTACATTCGGCAGGATATTCAATTTGTGAGTAGCGACTTTAGGATCCAGTCCTGGCATGTCTTCATAACTCCAGGCAAAGACATCAATGTATTCTTTAATAAGAAGAAGCAACTCTTGCTTATCTGCTTCTGAAAGATTCTTGCTAATGAATATTGGACGAGGTGACCCGCTTTCTCCTACATCAATTTGAACTAATTGATCTTCGGTAGGAGGTTCTCTTTGTTCGAATCGGAGTACCCACTGATTATCCATCTGTTGAGCCCAAGGATATATTTCAGAACTTTCTTCAATATCCTCGTCATAGCCTTCTGGAAGTTCGACGGAGACCATGTTAGAAGATACAGTCACTCGATGAACTTGACCGATGCTAGTGTCAGAATTCCATGATCTGGAATCAGAAGAGTTAGAACGCTCCTCGCTATCAGATTCAGAGCCTGCTGGGGATAACATCGGAGGAAAAGCATATCCGAGACCTCTTTTGGTCCTGCTGTAATACATCTCTGACTTTCCTTGTGGAACAGCGGTACGGAGAGGAGTCTTTCTGTCCTTACCGTAGTTGAGGTCGCACTTGAAGTCATAACCCATTTTTCGGACGATGTCTTTTGATTGTTGACTGTAACGACGGAATTGAAGATGACCCGTGTCGTTAAATTTGCTATCATCCGTATAACTGAATTGTTGTTCCGGTCTTTTACTAAAAAGTATTGGACGTTCGCCTTTCTTGCGAGTAGGAACAATAAGATATGAATCTTTTGGGTGTTCACATGAAACTTCTGTTTGAAGAGATTGTACAACTCCCATTGTAAATGATTTGAAGCTATCTAACATATCCAAATAGCATTTAGTATGATAAATAACATCAGTATACTGGAAAGTAGATGCTTTTTCATTAATTTGTACATCTGTATTTACAGCAGGACCTTTAGCCTTAGCAGGCTTGGTCAGATTGATTACAAGAGGGGGAGAAAAAGAACGTGGAGGAGGCTTGTTACGACGGAGGTCAATAACAAGTGGCTCAGAAGAGGTGAGCTCCCTTTTATCCTTGTTATGAGTTAAATCAACAACAAGTGGCTCAGAAGAAGTGAGCTGCTTTTTATCCTTGTTACGACGTAAGTCGATAACAAGTGGCTCAGAAGAGGTGAGCTCCCTTTTATCCTGATCATCATCAGTAGATTGCCTCTGGACTGGCAAGCGAATAGCCAGTGGTTTAAAAGACTGAGGATGAGAAACACGCCCTTTGACAGGAATAATAAGAGTGTCTTTGGGCACTGCTTCTTGGTCTTCTTCAGTATCCATAGCCAATACCACTTTCATAAATTCTTCCTTATACATACGAGCGTCATTGCTGTATGCTTCAACACCCTTGAAAGGATAAAGGTCTGCAACTTCTTTGTGAACTTCTCCTTTGTCATCAACATATTTAAAGCATTGATGAAGAGTTGACGGAACAACATTATGTTCATGGAGGAAGGGTCTTCCCAGAAGAGCGTTGTAAGAACAACCATGATTGTCGATGATATAAAAGGTCACCTTTGTGCGAAGATTGCCTATTTGAAGTTTTAAGCGGATCTTGCCCAAAGGTTCACTCCTTCCTTGGTTGAATCCCAAGATAGTGGTGATTGTGTTTGAAAGACTATGCACTGGTATCTTCAATGCGTCTAACATCGTCTTTGGCATGATACTGAGAGCAGACCCCGGATCTATCAAGATACGATCGACTTTCATCGAATCGACATACCCTATATAGTAGAGAGGACGATCATGTCTATTATCCTCCAGCAGCATATCATTCTGAGTGAAAGTGATGTTTGGAATCAATTCTAATATGCTGTGACAATGACGGCAAGAGACCGGTTCTGATTCCGGCTTCTTCAGAAGAGTTAGGCAAGTTTCAGCCTGCATCAGAGCTTTACTTAAAGTTTCTCGAGTCTCTTTGGAAAGGCGCAAGAGCTCGAAGATTGATAGCCTAGCCGGTGTATTGGCTAATTAAGCCAATATATCAAAGTTATACGGCTTTTCAAGTCCTGTAGGAGATGATTTCTTCAGGGGTTTATCAAAGCGGACTTGTTGCTTGCCTTTGTCAGCAACCACCGGCTTGGGAGGAATAGGTACTACAACTGGTGAGGATGTGGAAGGAATCTCTTCAGAGGAAGTAGATTGTACTGGAACAGGTTCAGAAAAAAAGACAGGATCCTCTTGAGCTTCAGGATACTCCTTCAAGTAAGCTTTTCCTGATCTGGTGCCTAGCAGAATTTCTTTGTCAACTATGGGGTCAAAAGACACCATGTTGCAAATCTTTGTTTTGCTTTTGGAGCGGTCTTTCTTCTTAGAAGAAGAGGAAACTTCGAACTCGGAAACAAGATCTGGATGGATCTACATAATTTTGCCGTTGTCAAGAGACAACGGAACAAGACCTTCACTTGATGGAGGCGGGAGATTCTCAATCTCAAGAGTAGCTTTGGGAATAGGAGTGACACCGTGCTGTACCATCTGCGGAGGAAAGTCACCAAACTGGACCGAAACCATATTTGCAGTAACAGTCTTCTTATCTTGCTACAGAGTGACGACACCAGCATTGACAAGCTCTTGAATTTTGCCTTTGAGCACGTAGCATGCTCGAGTAGGATGTCCAATGAACCTGTGGTAAACACAATATTTAGGATGATCTGTCTTACCGACTTCATCAGGTTTCTTTGGGTCTGGGAGCTGAATCTTGTTGCTTTTGAGTAAGCAATCAAAAATGCTTGCAGTGTCATTCTCGTCGAAGGAATATTCTACTTTCGGACGAGGTTCCTTCCGTGGAGGTGCAGAAGGAGTGGAAGTGGATGTAGGCGGAGCTACATTAACAGCTAGAGACTCTTTATTCTTGTTCAGATTGATGTTCAAAGTCTCTTTTTCTTTGCGATTGTTTTGGCGGTTGCCACCACCTGATGTCTAGTGTTCATCTCGATCGGGATTAGACATTTGTACCCCTAATTGCTTGAACTTCTCGGCACTCACTTCAGCAGCTTTGGCGTTGACAATGAATGAGGGTCAATCTTGGAACTGGATAGATCCTGTCCATATACTGATGATATGCAAAAGATTTGCCTTACAAGTATCAATAGTGACAGCAGCTGGAGTTCCGGGAGGCATCTTCAAGGCTTCACGGCAGAACCGTTCGATGAAACTCTCAGCAGTTTTATTGTGTTTCTGTTTGATTTTGTTGAGAGCCGACATAGTCATGTCGTTGAATCCTTCATAGAACCGTTCCAGGAAGATTTGTTTGAGACCTGAGAAGAAAGTGATACAACAATCGGGCAAACTTCTGTACCAGTCATATGCTACGTCGACTAAACAACCGACGAACACTCTGGTAAGAAGAGCGTCATTTGGCTGGAGTTGAACGGTCATTACCTCAAAATGATTGATGAACTGACTAGGAGAAGTACTGCCGTCAAACAAAGAGATCGTTGGGATCTTGTACTTTGGCGGGAACGGGACTTCTTTTCATTCAACTGGATAAGGCTGCTTGATCCCCAATCTTTACAAGTTGTCTTTCTCTTTGAAAGCTTCGAACTGAGTTCACAAGAGTTTGACAGCTTCATTGGCATCTTCAGATGATGAAGAAGGAGCAGGTTGAGTAAGAGTGATAGGAGGAGGAACAGCATTGTAAGCACTACCCCCAGCTCTTGACTGACTAGGTGTAGTTTGAACTTGTACTTGTACAGGAGGCACTTGAGGAGACACTACCCCCAGCCCAGTATTGGCAGGTACTGAAGATGCTATGATCTCTGGATTTACAGCAGTAGGTATAGTCGGTGGTGTGACATATTGTGCCACAATGATAGAATACATACTGGCGACCATTTCAGCCATGGTCTTTAGCTTGTCTTCCAGTGCAGCAATTCTTTGTTCTTGATTTGCTGAAGTTGAAGCATCTGGATCATCAGTGACAACATAAGCTGTCACTTCTCTTGGTACAGTGGAAGACACTGTCTGTTCAGAGCTTTCGCTGTATGCATCATAGTCGGAGAAAGAGTCATCTCCTGACTGAGAAGTAGGAAGATAACCTGAAGGGTTTTGAGGAAGATTCTTTTGACCGATTGTATCTCGGCTTCGAGATCGGGTATGCCGAAATACTCCTTCAGAGGATTCTTGGAGTAAATCTAAATACCGCTGGCTTGGCTTGCGAGGCTTGCCGTGTTTGGAGCATCTTCTACCCCCAGTATCTCGGGAAGTCATGTTGATAGAAGCATACAAGACTTCATCTTCTTCTGACATAGCTTCATATTTAACAAAAGTCAGACGATCGAAGACAGATCGTTTTGTTGTTTGACAACAACATTGGATGATGACTTTGTAGTTGCAATGATGATCAGATAGTTGAACTGAAGGTGTTGAGACACTGTCTCATTTTTGTCTGAGATGTTCTCGGAGATCGGGAACAGCAGCAGGACGAGGAAAACTCTGAGGGATATGTTCTTTGATAATGTTCGGAACATGATTCCGATTCTTCAAATGTTTAGTTCCTTGAGTGTACAGGAAAGTGCTAACTTCATTGGCATAAGTGTCGGGATTTTTAACCCTGGAGATTTGTTTTTGATGATGTTTGATCTTCGACATTGGTTGCTTGCATTTCACCGAAGTGGGTCTGTTGAGATATGTCCTTAGATCTGCAAACTCACCCCCAGGGGTTTCTGTTTGAGATACCAGCAGTTTTCTCTGTCTGGAACGGGAAATCTTGAGAGTTGGGAGGTCCTGAAATTCTGCTACCGGGGTAGACAGAATACCTCTTTGGTCAGTACAAGTTCTCTTGTCATAAAGGAAAGAAGAATCCTTGTTTGAAAGAGTTCTAGTACTGATTGATGCCGAGGCACATTCAGATTGATCTTCTTCGGTAAAAACTGAAGAAGATTGAGAAAAGACCAAAGGGTCTTTTCCTTTGTTTTGTGAAGAAGGGTTAGCTAAAGAGTGTTTCCCTCTATTGTCTTTCGAGTCATGGGACAAAAAAGTTTGAGAAAAGACCAACGGGCCTTTTCCTTTGTTTTGAAGAGGAAGAGGAATAGCCAAAGGACTACCCCCAGTAGATTGCTTTGTAGCAACAGTGTGTTTGGGAAGAGGAGCAAAGCCTTTCCCCTTGTTATGGAAAGAAGAGAGTTTAGCCAAAAGGCTGTCACTCTTAGATTGTGCAGGAGCAGTTTGCGCATGAATGGATGGAGCACTGGTTTTGGCCACAGAAACTGTGGTTTGCGTATCAGGAGTTCTTGCTACAGAGTGCTTAGGGTGGACTCTGGATGTTGGAGCATTGGACTGCGCAGACAGATTGGCAGCTAATTGCGCCAGGGGCATAGGAGTCTTGTACTTGGCTAAGGCAGCATATGAAGTCTTCTGTGTACTGGCAATAGCAGATTACGCAGCAGTAGCAGAGACAGATTGTGCAGCAGTCTTGATGACAGAAGCTTTGGACTGTGCAACAGTCTTGATAGCAGACTGCACAGAAGTCTTGCTGGCAGCATCAATGGACTGTGCAGCAGTCTTTGGGACCCACACTAGGCGTACTTTGCTTGTGGCAGAAGTGGTTGCAGTGCGAGGAGTGGTCTTGGAGTTGATCATAGCCTCGTAGGCTGTCTGGTTGATCTTCACAACCAGTGTCTTCTGCGTCTTTCCGATAGACGCTACGTCATATTGAGTTATCACTTCCTCATCGGAGGAGAAAGTCGTCCCCAGCAGAGTCGCCATTTTGTTTACAAAAACAAAAGTGTAGAACTTTATTGATACAAACTTTGTAAAAGATTACAATTCGAATTCTGGGAATGGTACAACTGTAGGAATCCAATCTAGATGACGATTGCTTTATCCCTTGGACGATGTGAACTTTGAAAACGATAGCCTCTGAAGTTGAAGACAACTCTGGAATTGAAGGCAAAAAGCCTCAAAAATTGAAGGCAAAAGCCTCGGAAGAATGCAGCAGCACTTGGGCAAGAACTCCTGAACTCTCTGAACTTTGAAGTCTGATCTCTCTATAATCTGATATCTGATCTCTGATCCCCTTTGAATGGAGACTTGAAACTCTATTTATAGAGTTCTGAAAAATAACTAACTTTTAGTTATTCTGGACTGCGCATGATGGATTGCGCAGCAATTGGATTGCGCAACAGTGAACTGCGTAGGCAGTTATTGGATCGTGGTCCAACTGTCTGGGACACATGGCATCATTTGATTGAAATGCGCATGATCGTGCATAGACAGTTGCCACATAATGAGCAATTGATGGCATGAATGCCACATGTACTTTGTCAGTTATGTTGATGAAACGCGCAACCTGAACTGCGCTGGCATTGGATTGCGCAGACTTGGACTGCGCAGGAATGGATTGTACCAACACGGATTGCGCTACCAGCTGTCCTCGAGCGCCGTGCTGCACGATTAAACGAACGGTCGCCTCGTTCTCCGTGCTGTCAGCTGTCAAAAGATTTGATTTGTGTCAGGTAATGATGATGATCTGCCACGTCAGTCTGCGCGCTTGGTAGTGTGTGCAATCTAGTATGCGCAATCTGTATGCTGTGCAAACTGATGTCTGCTCAGTTTATTTGAAAAAGTCATTTCTTGATCTTCATGACTTTGTTGATGTGTGCAACTTGATTTTTTAGGACCTACAATACCTTCCTCTTCCAGACTTGGTAATGTTCTCCATCAAACTTTTCTAACTGACAAATGTCAGAATTGAAGAGTGAAACATTAACGTTTTCCATCGTAGCAATAAAGCTTTGAGATTGTTATTTCCGGGACACAATTTTTCGATAGAAAACTAAAATTTTGTAACAATTGTACAAACAATCGTTATTACGTAACACTTCACAAAAGGTACGTAAGAGAAATTTCAACTAGTGCTACACTTCACAGAAGGTGCACAGAACGTAACACTTCACAGAAGGTACGTCAGAGAAATTTCAACTAGTGCTACACTTTACAGAAGGTACACAGAACGTAATACTTCACAGAAGGTACGTAAGAGAAATTCTACTAGTGCTACACTTCACAGAAGGTGCGCTAATAGAATTCTGATAATATCAACGCAAATACTTCACCGAAGGTGCGCTAATAGAATCCTGATAATACCAACAAAGAAGGTGACAGGCGAAAGATGGAAAAACTCCTGCTGGGGTGAATGATCACCGTTGCTCAAAGCTTTATTCGCCCCACACGAATAGCTTCCGGGAACCAGCAAGTTCGTCGGAGAACTTGGAACACTCTTGCTCTTCTGACTCCTCGGATGAACACGAACTCCCGTGTAAAACTTAACGCTGGTACAATACCTCTCTTCTCTCACACAGATTCTAAACACTTGTAAACTTTCTGTCTACTACTTGTTTATTAGTTGCTCACAGTGAGAGAGAAGGAGGAGGCCTTATATAAGCCCCTGCAACAACTGCCCGGTTAGCACAATGTTAGGGACGTGGTAGTAACCACCCCGAACATGGAGCAATCGCTCAGAAAATGCAAAGACACGTTCTGCTGCAAGTTGTGCCACTCGCGTAACCAGCGTAATTTGTACTTTACGCACACAGTCATTTTACGCAACCTGTGCACACTACGCACACTGCGTACGCTGCATACACTGCGCACTCTGCGCACTCTACGCATGCTGGGCTGCGTACTAGGCTGCGTAACTGGGCTCGCGTAACGGGCCGCGTAACGTGGTCGCACAAGTGGCTCGTGCAACGAGCGCAACTTAAGCGCACTATGCGCCTAGCGACGATGCTGACGTGCTAAGTGCAAAGTGCGCCAACAAAATGCCATATTATGCCTCATGAGCCCTTGAGCCCGAGTCCGAGTCCGAGTCCGAGTCCGAGTCGCTAAGCCCCTACGGGGCTTAGCTCCTATGGAAATAAATTTCCCAAGTGCAAAAAGCATGAATGCTTTAATTGTTGATTTTAGCCTTTTTCCCATTAGAAAAATAACCCCACATGGCAAACCCATGTGCAGCTCACACCACATGTGCATCTCCAATAATAGCAAAGCTAATATATAGAGATACAATCTCTTTGTTTTTTTCGATGTGGGGACTAAAGCTTTCTAAAGGAAAAACCAAAACTCCAACACGCACTTCAGGTTGCGCGTCTCCTGTTCACTTGCGTGAGCGGTTGCACCAACTGCTGTGGATGCGTGGCATCGTTTGATTGAGATGGACTTGGTCGTGGCCAGTGTAGTGGGCACATTCTGCGAAGTTAGTGGCTTGTGCGGCATGTCACTCTATTCTGAGCACTGTTTGATCATCTTGCGCGAGCTTCATCAGGTTACGCGTGGGCGCAATATAAAGCGGGTGGCACTAACTGCTGTGGACGCGCACGTGGCATCGTTTGATTGAGATACACGTGGTCGTGGGCAGTGTAGTGGGCACGCTCTGCGAAGTTGGTGGCTTGCGCGCCATATCACTCTGCTAAAAAGTTGATCGGGTGGCGCCAACTAGCCAGGTTGCACATGGACACAACTCAACAACTGGCACCTTTGACTGGGTCTTCTGTGTTGTACTGATTAATTCTGGTGCCACATAATGACTTGCGCGAACCAGCTGTCAGCATTAATTACATGCTGACAAAAGCTTCTCGAGCGCCGCGTTGCGCGGGATTCGAATGGATTTTCCTTAATCTCCGTGCTGTCAGTTGTCAGGTAATGATGATACCGTTACAGCTTCTCGAGAAAGTGCGCCACGTGGCGCTCGCGCAACCTGTCTCCTACGCAACCTGATGTTGGTGCAACCTTATGGTCTGGCACAACATAATGATTTGGCGCCACCTGATGATCGCACACTTTAATGGGTGACACATCTTGATTTTTAGCCTCTACAAGACTCCCTTTAAAGTTTTAGAAACTTGAAAATACTTCAAAGTTTTGAAATACTTTGAATCATGCTAGTTTTGTCTGGATTGTGCCAGTCAACTATTCGACAAAACTCCGAATTTTAAGTGCCATTTGCGCAACGATTTCGAAAAGAGTTTTTAAGCTATAAATAGCCGACTAAAGAGAACTTTTAACTTTTTATCGGAAGTTAATCCTCTTAAACTCTTTCATCTTCTTCTTCCAAACTCTCGAAGCTCCCCTGACGATCGTCAATGGCCCAAAGAAGTCTGTCGCTGCCAAGGAAAAAGCCATTGCTGGGTCTTCATCTCGTGCACCACCAATGAGAGCGCCTCAATACGCGCCACCGTCATCAGGAACTGAAAGAGCCAACCCGGCACTCGAAGGTGAACGTTGACTGGATAGACCGACTCTTTTTAGGGTTTTGGTCGATTTGTGCGTCTCATAACGTACGCTACCTCTTTTTAGAGTATAGGTATACTTCACAACTTATGCCTTTTCTTTTTAGAGTTTGGTTGCTGTTCACATACTGTTCGTCTTTATGAACTGTGTTATGCAATTTTCAAATTCATACTTTCTGATTTTGTGCGAATGTGCATGTCAAAAGTAGTGCAACTTGAAATCACGCGCAATACAGATATTGTGCAACGCAGATACTGCGCAATTAGATGTCGCGCAACATAAATTTTGCTCAACACAGAAGTCGCACAACTCAGATACTGCGCAACCAGATGTCACGCAACATAGATATTGCGCAACATAGATCTTTTCTTTGTGTATTCTGCTCCATCTTTTTGAGATTAACTTTTTGTTGTTGTTCTTTTTTTTGTAGTTGATCTTAGAGAAGACCTTGATACTGAGAAATATGCTTCAGCTTTCAATGTATCAGAATATAAAAAAGACTTATCTCATGTCTCATATCCTCAATATGATGCACCAGAATCCAGAAGGCCATTCTCACTGCTCAAGAATGCAGCACCTTGTTATGTCTGATGAATGGTAAACCTTTGGAAAGTGTAGATAATATGATTCATAAAAAACCGACTTTCCTATTTAGAGATGCAGTGAAGAAAACATCTCAACCAAAGACCAAGAAAGAAGAAATGATTTATCAATGTAAGGACAGAATTACATATCTGACTGAGATGTCAAGACATTTGTCCTTGTCCCGATATGAATTCTCCAGTCACCCTCGACGGATGGCTTGGGACATGACCCCAATTCAGCAAGCCAGAGTCGGGAGAATATGTTATAAGTTAGGTCCGCAAAGCAAGGATCTATTTTACAGTACTTCAGACAGGTACAGTTCTCATCTAAGGGGTTTGAAGCCGAGTTGTATACCGCCAGAAGATTCATCGATGCTTCTTTCTGTCAGGGTGTCCATCTTTGCAAACACATTTGCTAAAGCTAAAGGAAGATACCCAGATCAGGCCATGCGTTTAACATGCCTAGTCAACCCAGACATGAAACGTTGAAGCAGCTTAGTGATCTGGATTCTAGATCAGTTCAAGGATAAACTTCTTGAACTAGAACTTTATGAGGCCATCTGGACTACTGTTTACGGCTTTTGCCCAAATGCTCATATGTTCTTGGCTCTGATTGAAAGATATAATGACAGAACTGGTACCTTCATGACCCCTCACGGAAAAATTGGTTTTGTACTTCATGAGATGAAATATCTCTCACATCTTCCAATGGGTAACAACCCATATGAAGAGTATGTACCCACTAATGAGGAACTGGATATCCCTTCTACAAAAAATTCTCAGATGGTGGCTGTGTTCGAGGAGCTTCTATGCCATTATAAGATATGCTCCCTTTATTACAAAAGCAGTTCCGTAGGGACTTGTTACACAATTAAGTGGTTGTCGTATTTGTTTTTACGCCATATCTTTGAAGACAAGATAATCGAGAGTCAAGCTTGCGCTCCTTCTTTCTTCCAACTGCTCAGTCGTAGCAACATAGATAAATTGATGGAAGAATCCAAGCATACAGATAACAGCTTGGATATGGACTAGCACCCCTTCAAGGCTGGTGCTACTACTGAGAGATCTCAAACAGGGTTGCAGACTCATGTCAAAAGAAGCCCAATTGGGAGGTTTTCTTGCTTTTTGGCTGCGACAGTTTGTAGTTCCAGGGGCCAGTATAGTTGATAGATTTCATAGAGGCGTATTTTTTGCTGTTGTGCGTCTAGTATTTGACCACAAGATGGACATTCTTTCAGCGATGTCTTGTCGCCTGAATACAGGACTGCGTTCTTTTGTAGACACTATGCTGCACGATAAGAC
Source organism: Iris pallida (assembly GCA_029216955.1). Lineage (NCBI taxonomy): Eukaryota > Viridiplantae > Streptophyta > Magnoliopsida > Asparagales > Iridaceae > Iris > Iris pallida. The sequence continues at coordinate 2,585 of JANAVB010034721.1, read as the reverse complement.
TGCTCTGTTGGATTCCTCCCGTACCGAAATGCTATATACTTATTTGTTCGGGTGGTTATTGCTACACCATCCCAGTTTGATGGACCCTGATATGGGTGAAGTTGGGAGTAACTTTATCAGGCGTGATTCTAATGCTCATTGGAATATAAACGCACTTTCAGAAGGCAGAAGAGCTTTGAGTCATGGATCTGGATGGAGATTTCAATGTGTTCTCCCTCCTCCAGGATATGAGAATCTTCCTCCACAACTAATGGATTTAGAAGCAGCACCTCTCCGTTTGTCCCTGACTATTTTTGTATGGTTGAAGACAATCCGTCCGTCTCATCTGGTATATCGATTTGAGGAAGAGTGTTTTCTAGAACCATATTTGCCAAGTCGATTTGCTCGGCAATTTGGTTATGATCAGCTGCATGTAGGAAATGCCACTACTTGCCTTCAAGCCAAGGGTTTCTTGATTGATGGTGCTAGGGCTTGGAGATATTATAATGCCAGAGGCACTAAGGCTATATTCTTCATGCCCCATAATCTTGCTCAAGGTCCGCGTATGTTATACAAATATGCGAATTTCTATACTTTGGCAAACACTTTTGGCGAAAACTTTCATCTGGCTCACAGTTTTGCTAGTGATAAGTGAACGAAGGCTAGAGTTCGTACTGCACAATTATTCAGGGATGTAGAAGATCGAAACCTTGCCAATGATCCTCTGGAGGCTTCTCTTGTAGGCTTCCTAGATGAAGTAAATGAGCCGTTGGACGTATCATTAAAAGTCCAAAAAGAAAAGTCTCCTGCCAAGGGGCTTAAGAAAAGGAAGACTGGAGATTCATCTGCCCTTCGCATTATGATGATCTTCCTTTTTCTCCTAAAGCGTCAGGGAAGAAAAAGATGAAGACTACTTTGATCATTAATGAGCAACCTACTACTAGGATGACTCGGTCCCAGTCGATGAAGATACCTGGTGGGACCTCTCTTGGGGAGGGAGAAATAACTCCTTCTTCAGTTCCAAAATATAGTGGAGTCGTCCAAGAAGAAGTGCACAGAATACCAGATGACCTTAATGAGGTTGAAGAAGAGCCTGTAGCACCTCTGCTATGGAAGGCTAGAAGAAAATTGTTGATGACTCGAGTAGAACATCAAACCATTGACGCTTCCTCCCTCCAAAAAGAATTTAACATATCATTATCCTCAAAGGAGGATCTGCCATCTCAAAAAGGTAATTCCTATGCTTTTAAGCATAATTTTGAAATATGAATGATATACATTAATATTATTCTTTTTTTATCTATAGAGACTTCAACAACTGATATTCCAGTCTCAATTACTACCGAGACAATTCCAGGATATCAAATTGTACGGACAACTGTTTCCATAACTGCCCTGGCTATATCAGGAGTAACATTGTCATCCCCTACTCCAAATATCCCAGAGTCCTCTAAAGAAGAATTTCCTCCTATAGAGTGACCGACAATGTCTATAAGTACTTGAAGCCATGCTCCTGTCCTTGGTCAAGTCAGTGGACGAAATCAAAGCTGCCTTGCCGACTCAACCAGCAAGGACGCCTAGACAAACAAGCTTGGGACCGGCAGTCAACGCGGACTCCAACACGACCGCTCCTTCTTTGGATGACAATCCTCTAGGAGTCTCCGCTCCTTCAGCTGCAGATGAAGCAAAGGAGGAATAAGGGAAGTCTAGGAGCTTCGGGCAATGTTCAATGCCCGAGATTCCTCCCGGGACCTCAGAATACGACAGCCGTATCCCGTTGCATGGAGAGATGTGCCTTTTCCACAACGGTACAAGTCGTTTCATATCGATTCATATGACGGAAAGACCTCTGCTAGTCGGTACATGACTTATTTCGAGGTCACTACCGACCACTTGCCGCATAGTGACGCCATCCTCACACGATTATTCATCGGAGCATTGGAGGGGATCGCGTTCGACTGGTATCGCAACCTTCCTGACAGCTGCATCCATTCTTTTGACGACTTCAAGCACATGTTCCTAGAGCGATTCTATGAAGTGGGACATGATGTGACAATGTCATCCCTCATGGACGTCGTTCAAGGGGAGAGGGAGCTGACAAGGAACTATATCGAGCGGTTTTGCCAAACTGCAATGAGATTGCCCCAAGGCAATACCGAAAGCTCCTTGATTGAAATCTGCCAGAAGAATTTGCTCCCCGCAATTAGCCTCTGGATAGGTGAAGATCAGTTCAAGGATTGGATGACCTTCATCATAAGTGCCACCAATACGGAGGCAAAGTTAAAGAAGGCGCGCCAGCTGGGATTACACATCCCAGACGGAGAGGTCAAAAGCAAACGTCCCGGTACCGCCTCCAATAACAACAATACTGACGGCACCTCCAATAACTGGGACAATAAGGGCAAACAGGCCCTGGTCGCCGGTACGACCAAGAAGCCTGAACAAAAGCAGGCAGAAGCTCAGTGGCCCCAGGTCAATTACTCATTCGAAGATAGTCATGTTAAGCCTATCTTCGACATGCTCTTAAAAGGGGACAGAATCCAACTTCCTCCCCCAAGGCGCGAGCCCCGAATGGCAGAGGTGGAGGACCCTAAATACTGCCATTT